>JAZBGX010000011.1:0-93878 GCA_037414775.1 Zonitis immaculata
ATATAATTTATTGTTCAACGTTACCTTACAACAAATCAATACACTTGTCCATCTCTTCTCTAAAACATGAATCCCATTTGAAAACAATCTATATCTTGACTCTACCAAAATGACCTGTTTCTAAGCCAGGAAAAAATAGGCAAGTTGCTGATGGGAGCAACATCTGAGAAATAGAATGGATGTTCAAGTAATTCGAGGATACTCTAAACATGGCCAATAAGCCTCCTGTGAGCTCAGCTAAATGTTTAGACTAGACTAGATCTTCGACTTTTTTCATATTTTCACCGGTATATGGGAGGATGTGGACGCTCGTTTTTATGGATGTTCAGCTTAGCTTAAACTCTTTACACCAACGTAAAACTGTAGAATATGTGAAAGGCACAGTCTCCCAATATTTCCACCAAATCGGTGTGTATATTTGGTAAACATTTTCTCAGACTTTGACTATGTTTTTTGCCGTATTCACTCTCTAACTAATCATATTCAAATCAAGGTGTATTTATACGATTTTTTCACCCGTAACTACTAAGGGTTTAAACTCGTTACCCTATTTTTATTAGATTTTGTGACCACTAGAAATATCCGATTATCACTACTTTTGGATCAGCTTGCCTGAGTACTTACGGTTGTAATGAAAAATTTAGTTCTATTATACAATATACAGTTTGTCTCACTACGACAATTTTTTTTTGAATAGTTAAAATATATAAAAATTATTTATTCTCAAATAAAAGTATTCGATAAATTTAACGAATAATCTTTTTGTGAATGAGTTTTTCCAAGCTATTTAACTTCTCATTCATTACCACAACAGCTGGTATAAAACGAAAACGATATGTTCGTTTTAATTCTACAAAGCACATTCCAATAAACGACTCAATTATTTGATATTATAAGAATATGTCATAAAAGATGTTGATTTCTTTCTATATTCACCCAACAAGTAAATATACTTCAGATGTGTCGCTTTTTGAATCCTCGAGTGTTATTTGTTACCTCAAATTAGTTTGAGTACTGAGACACTCTGTATAAATAAACAAAACTGGGATCAACATTTCATGATTCGATGCAATAATCTACAAAACTTTTGATTTAGATTAGTTCGGTAAACAACAATTCGACAAAATCAATTTAGCTTATTTTATAAAGAATTGCTCAATTTTTTTTTTCATCATCTCCTAAAATAATTTTAAAATAAGCAAAAACAAATAGTTTCGTATACAAACAAACTTTTATACATTTTTGTTTACTTTCAATGAATCTAAATCGCATCTTCTTTTATCATTATTATTATTATAAAAATTTCCGGTCTATATTCAAATTGGAATACTTATTATTTATTCTACGAAAACAATTATTTCCTGAAAGGATATAATTTTTGTGTTAAATCCTACTTCTCGATTGTTCCCTATAATATGAACCTATAATTGATTCCCTTTTATCAAAAATTCCGTTTATGAGGAAATGGATGTTTCAGAGGAAAATATCGAAATGAAATTCAAATTTGATTATTAATATCCGCCAAGTTTTAATTTTTTTTTTTTTTTTAATTATTATTATTATTTGAACAAGTGAAACAACCACATAGTCATTGTTAATAAAACTTTAATTGAGAAATCTGGAAGGAATAAATTTCCGGTAATAAATTAAAGATGTAGATTGCTTGTTTATTGTAATATAATTTTCTTTTTTTAACAATACAAAATTCAATTTGAACAGGTAAATGTTATATATATTTATAAGTATATATATATTTAAAATATAGTTGATTTTACTGTTTTTTATTTGTTTGCGTGAAATAAATAAATGATGTGTTTAATTTATTTTCAACAACGTGATAGTTTCATATTTAAGCTTAACTGTCACGAAATTTATAAAAGAAATATTTTATTGGGTGTTTCAACTATATAAATTGATTGAATTTATCGATTTAACAATATTAAAAGAGCTTTTGTCGAACATAAAATATACAACACGTTCCGTTTTTATATAGCACACCCCAATTTAGATCTTCTTTCTTTTAATTTTTTTTTTTTTGTTTACTATAGATCATTATTATCTTGGGTTGGGGGGCGTATTTAGCCTTTTCAATGCTTTAGGCGCAACAATTTCAACTTTTCAATAAAACTTCAAAGTTGAAATATTAAAAGTTATCTATCTTTGTGTATGTATAGTGATACCCCTCGATCTCTGATCCTTTGTTGAAAAATATTTGAAATGATTGTTGGTTCCTGTCTAAATAAGTTAAACTGATTTATAATTTTGTGAGAATTTTCATTGATTTAGCAAGTAATGATAATAAAGATTTGGTTGTAAAGCTGATGAATCGAAATTCAAACACACAATTGGTGAAAGCTCCAATAGAAATGTTTGGTTTTTCTCGAATAAGCTTTTTCGATTCCTTATATGGGATAATTTTGTATTTTATGTACTTGTGAATATTTATATTTGAATTTTGAGAGCTCTCGACGATTTGTTGTTTTCTTAATAAAAATAAACATAAATATTCAAGAATCATTAATTTAATGTTTCATTTATTTGCCAGTTTTAATTGTAACAGGATTAGTGAACCACACCCAATTTTGAACAGTTTTAAACTTTAAACTTTTGCTTGCCTATAGTTTTATAGCTTCAACTGTGAACGACTGAGAACATAAACATGGTTGAACGCGATAAGAACATAACGTAGAGCTCTAAGCGACCGAATTTTTCAAGAACCGTGGATTCTTTGTTTTAATGGTTATTATTTAGCGCTTTTTCCCTATTTTTTTTTCCAGTTTTTCTTTACATCGAATGAGAAAACAAAGAAATTGAAAACAAAACCATATATAAGTTTCAACATTATTAATCGTAGTATTTCTATTGTAATTAATTTTTGTACGTTTTATTCGTTTATATGATAGTTGAAAAATGTATGTGAAATTAAAGTGAAACCACAACTTTAGTTAATGCGAAACGGGCGTTAATGTTAGTTGTGTTTAATTTAAATGAAGCTGTTCCAAATAATAACTAGTTGTACGTGTTTCCTCATGTTGAGCATTATAATATTACTAAATGTCTGTTAGTATCGTTTTGGACCAACAACTTTGCAGACCAATTTGTAAAGATCCTAAGCTTACAACAACATAATAAACAGGATTATATTTAAACTCGAATAATTATTTTCGTTCACCGAATATTTAATTGTTCTTATTGAAATTTCATAATAATGAATAAATTAAAGTCCAAGAAGGGACGAATCGATCGTATAAGCCAAACCACAATAAACAAAACAATCACAATAAACACACAATAGAAATTAACGTGTAACAATTGAAATCGAAATTATAATTGGGTAATGTCTAAACGCCTTGTGTTGTTTAAAAAACTACTAAATCAGTGTCTCTGTACTTTTTCGTAAAATTTCAAATTCCTATTATCATGTTGTTGCAATTTCGATTATTTTCTATTATTATCAATTTGATTGAAAGAAAATCTTCAAATAAATGTACGAGACAAATTTCAGGTATTTAGATTATCACGCTTATACTTAATAAACATTTGGACTGAGTGAGTTTATTATGTCATTTTTAGTAGTATGCTGTAAAACTGTATAGTAAAACTCTTTATAAATCATAGAAGAAATTCACATCTAAGCTTACATTTCTATCATGGTGAAAATTATGTTATTCGCTTCGGTAAATGTCTCTTTGATAAATTCGGAAAATTTTATTTCGGTAGTAAGTCTGAGATTTATATAATTTTATAAGTGAAATACAAGGTTGTTTCTTACTTTTATTTCTACTAGATATATATATTTTGTTTTCGAAGAGAAAAAAGAACTCACGACTACGATAAATATTAATTTAAAGGGGTTTTTACGAATTTTTTAACAGTTATACTCCACATAAATTCAGCAAGACCACAACATTATTTTAGTGAATTATCCGCAGATAATCGAACAACCTTTGTTAGATATATATTTTCTATTTCTTTTCGTTCTCTTTCAGAAAATCAATATGAAATAGAACAACAATACAGTGGCGTAGATTTTATGTACATATAAAATAACTGTTTTCTTTATTTGTAATTTCCAAATTATCTTACGTCTTTATCCATTTTAATTATATATAAGATAGGAATTTAAGGATTCACTTTATATTGTTTAGGTTCAATTTAATAAATAATAAACTTTAGTATTTTTCTCATTCATACTCGGTTATGTTATTATAGTTGGAATCCGAGCTGATCCATACGGTTCGGTTATTCTAAAACTCGTGTATTACTAGTAATCTTACTGTATATACACATAACATTCCAACATGTATTTTGACTTTATTATCAAAGAAATATCTCAAGATAATAATAATTACTGAAACAATTTTAATTTAATATACAGACTGTCCGCAAATTCAGTACAATAAAAGAGTGAATCTAAACTCAAAAATTACCAGGTAACATTATTTTTAAAAAACAAAATTCACGTTGTTACCTAATTTTGAACAATAATTCCTCTAAATTCACTTCTAAGTGAGTATGCTTCAAACTTTGCAAATTTATTCAAGATATAAACTACTTTATTTCATTTGATAATATTTTTATTAAGATCAATTTAGAAAAAAAAAGTTTTGATAAAGGAAATTTCAAAATTCCATTAGACTTCAATTATTTTGTGAATATCAACATTGGATGAGATTTTGCATCGGACAACTTTTATTATAATCGCCAGTTACTGGTAAATTCTTACATTACATTATTTAACTTTCAATTTGAAATAAATGCTGTCACTATATTATTTTCTAAGAAATATGATTCCTTTCGTCTTAGATATTGTTAAGTTTGAAACACTGTTATGCTGTACTAACGGTACATTTTTATTTAATCGATATCCAATTAAAAATTGAATATATTGTATAACCCCTTTATTTACATGACATATCTATAATAATCAATTTTATAGTAATCAAAGTAATCAATATTTTATTATCATATTATCGAACAAATTGTATTTTTGTTCGAATGATTGATATATGTATCGAAATTAATGCTTTATCCAGTCGAAATATCGAGAAAATTAAAAAAAGCAAATATTACATCTTGACAGGGTGTTTATTTCCATCAATATTGATCAAATCTTTTATATATTGCGACAGGTGGTGCTCAAATTTGTGGTAACAAGAAAAATGAGAGGAGTAACAAATAATATTAATAATAATAATCATAAAGACAAATTTGATACAAATTAAATGACAATTATCTTGAAAATAATAGTAGCTGCCTTAAATTGATGCATAATAACAATTTTTTATACAGAGCTTTTAGTTAATTTATTGCAAGAATATTTCTATCCAAAATTGCTAATATTCATCATTAATATGATACAAATTATGGACGTTTTCATGACAATTTTGTAAATATGTACGACATTATTAATATTAATATTCACATCTGTTTTCATTCGCTTGAAAATTTAGATGTCACGTTAAAAATATTTGATATTTCCAGATAGTAATATTGCAGTTTGTATCAATTTAAATTTGCAACATAATTATACCAAAAAGCAAAACTACAACATCAAAGCAATCCATTTCAAACACCACTACACTCGTTATCAATATAATTATAATGGAAAAATTATTCATTATTTTTCAAAAATATTCTAGTTAATATCAATTCGAATAGTTGGAATTTTTTTATCTTTACCACAGCACTGTTTTCCTGATTTGAAACCGGGACACGCAACAAAATGTTGCCAAATGAACCTTGGAGCAAACCCAATATATATAAAGTTTTATTTATTTTTTCTTGTTTTTTGTTCTGCAGTTAGGATTAGATTTTAGCTGACTATCAAGAATATTTAGTGAAAATTGTACGATTGAATACGCAAATTTTTCACTTCTAAATTGATTACAAATATAATATAATTCTGTTTCAGAATCACTCATATGTTGAGAAATTCATAACACCATCTCCGAAATATTCACAAGAACACGATATATATTCATATTTGAATACATGAAATTTTAAATTTAGTTTATAGAATCTTTATTATTCAATTCATATAGATATCTCTATTGTTAAAGTTTGCTTTACTACAAAATAAAGTTCATAAATCTAGATATGATATTGTTAAAGTTATATAAACTAAAATACTTTTGGGAATATTGTAGTAAATTACTTAAACAATGAGATTGACGTGCATTAACAAAACATAAAGTTCCCAACAAAAAATTAAGTAAAAAAAATACATATTCGAGCGTCTGTTCGAGTTTCAAGATGTTTTACCAGATTCATTATTAATTCAAAATATGTTCATTTGAAGGATGGTGTGACAAATTTATTTCAATTATTCTCAATGTTAATTAGTTGTAGTTTTAGACAAAATAACGAAAAAAACAACTACAAAATCAAAGTTGATTAATATTGCCTATTAGAAGCTTTTACGTGTTAATTCAATTGAGTTGTTTATTTATAATCAGCATCTCATAATCAACTGGATAAATATAGCAAATATATCATTATCTTTAGATCGGTGTATTTTGAAACATTGCCTATGAATTTATGGGGAGTTTGATGGAATAGAATCAAAATTGAATTTATCCCTCACAATTTAACATTAGAATTTGTTTAATTAAATTCATTAACGATCAATCATAAATATTATATACGGTAGAGCAGGCGTTATCGAATTTATGTAGTTTGAGAATCCTTTCGAAAAGCAACTTTTTTGCTGACTACAATCCAAAACCAAACCTAGAATATATTTAAATATAAGCGAAAGTTGATGAATGTGAAGTTAATGCCAAAATTTTATTGTGGACCCTTAGTGAAGGTTACGCGGATACCCAGTAATGGCTAAACAAAGCCTCAAATGTCCGCAAACCACAGTTTAAGAGCCTATGATGCAGAGTCACTATAGTATCCATCCACTTGCAAGCCCACTCGTCAAATATTATTGAATATGATGAAGTATAGTAAACCTAAATAATAATAAACTATCAAATATTTAATTTCACAACAATTAATTATTCAGTTATTAGGAATTCCGTAATTTAAATTAAAAGCTTTTGACTTTTTTTCTAAATAGTTGAATTAATCTAACAACAAGTTCAAAAAGGTTGTAGTTTCATAATGTAAAAACAACCACCATCACATAAATACAGTTTTTTTTAATTTTTTTTATAACAATCTCATTCCGAATAAAAACCAAACAAAATCCTTTTATATGGTTAATTCCCATTAATCCGGTAATATATATTTTTTCCCTTCCCAACTAATTACCCCTCTAGTAAAAATATAGAATATATAAAAAATAAGCAAATAAAAAACGATTTTGAACATTTTTAGTTGAAGATCTAACTCTAGTTATTCGATATTATAAAAGTTTCCAAAGTTAAATTTTTTTATTTATTTTTGTCTTCAGAGTTTAGTTTTTAGATTTGATCTGTTATCATGATAGATGTCGCCAACTGGGAATCATCCCTATTTACGGACAGTTTGAAGAGTTGATGAGTTGATGCTATTTTTTTTTTGCAAATTTGATGGTCTTTTTTTTATATGACATAGACGAACAATTTTCAATATCGAGAAAAAAAAAGTAATAATAACAAAAATATAAAAGAAGGAAATGGCTATATGTCTAAAGTTTGTAATTCAATATGTCCACGTCTATTTTAACCAGATGTTGCAATATCCGCAACTTCATTACCAAGCTCTTTACAATTTCCGTATGAGATATTGACTTGTTAGCTTCTCATAAAAGATTTTAAACAAAACTTTTAACATTTAAGTCTCTTTTATAGTTTATTAAACATTAATTAACTGATTGAAACTTAAAATAAAATCGATACGACCGTATCAATTATCTAGTAAATAAAAACAAAACAAAAAGTTGACTAAATGCAGTCGAGGATTGAATTGAAATTTGATAATAAAAATTTGAGCCGAAATGGATCGATTATTTTTTTTTTTTTAAAAAGCGTGAGTAGAAATTCGCTATTTTCGGTATATGTGTGCAAAGTTAGGGATTTGGCAGGCTTGAAGAGACGTCTCGAGGTCTTGTTTAAAATGCCCCATACCTCAGATTTAAAAAAAAATAGGCATTAGCATTAGAATTAGAACACAAGTTTATATCGTCTAAAAACATTAAAATTGTTTAGTTCTTCATAAGAATTGACTCGTTACTCAGTATTTTTCTAACGTTTAAGTTAATATTTTCATATTTCATTGCCGTACAAATTAGTAAATTCAGATACATACTTCTTACGACCGCCAAACATCGTTCGAAAATTCAACATTGAAAATTGGTATTACAACTCAGTTACATGGATAAATTGAATTAAACTGAGTCTATGTAACTGAAAGTTTTTAGATAATCGATCACAAAAATTAATCATTATAAAATTTTGATTATTTCTTTAAAATATATGTATATAATTTTTCCATTGTCATCAGAGTTCAATAAACAGAGTAATTGCGATATTAATATTTAAAATTCATCAAATTAATATGCAAATTGTTCTATAATAACAAATCTGATCGATTGTTTCGTTTCTTTTTTTTGGTAATGACATGTTTTTGCAATTTTTTTTTCTGTTTTCAATTCTCAAATTCAATTGGAATATAATAGACATTATTGAGATGCTATTTTAATTATTTCAATTTGATTTATAAATTATTTCGATTATAAGTATATCAATTTATCAAAACCCAAGTGCCTTGAATAAAACTTTATGGCGTATGTCAATAAAAATGAGTAGATTTACCATCGAAATAATCGATGCGAAAATATAAGGGAAAACAGACTAAAAATAATAGAAACAGTTATACAGTTGTTTGATTCTGTCACCAAAAGTGATTTCTCGACAAATTCAGGAAAGCAAGAATGAAAGAAAAACACAAGAATATTATAGGAGTGCATGGAAAGGTTTTGATGTAAAAGCAAATTAGAGTTTGAAAGGCCAGTATTTTTACAAATAGTTGATTTTATGTATTTAGATAATTCAAATCAAAAGGATTTGGTGTTATTTTAAAAAGATTACAAATGTATAAGAAATCATGAGTATAAAAGCGTTCTTTCCGACTGTTTTTCTATTGAAATAAGTTTTTTCACCATTAAAACTCTAGAAAAACTCAATAAAAATTGATTAAAATCTCCATCCATTTGCTTATCTTCAAAATAACTTAGATTTTTCAAAGTTATTTGAACAATACCTATATCGTTATAATAGATTATAGAAGATTCGTTATATCCATTAAATAAATTCCAGGATCAACGTTGTTTGCGCCTTATACTAGACATTCGATAAATCTTTTATAATCTCATACAATTAAGAACTGTACTTAAATTATTTCCTATCTAATTTTGAGGAACATTCGGAAAATCGAATGTATGTTTGCCAAAATACATTTGGACAACATAGAAATTTAATATTAATGTTTCAATCCCACGCCACGTGTGAATATGCAATTCTAACATAAATGAATGTTAGTTCAATTAACAATCCCTCTCATTCTCGACTTCTAAATATATAGGTTTCCTATTTCAACTAATTAAGAAGTTTATTAATAATGCGTGCGTTTTCGGTCTGGGTCCCTATAAAAAATAAATTACTTCATTACACAATAAACTAATTCGATTCCAGAATATATTTTGAATAACACAATTTTAATAAATAAAAAAACAAAAACCAACATAAATTGTGGAATTTTTGAGGCTTTCATTCCATTACAAAATGAAAAATTGAGAATATTTGATTATTCTTCTATTTTACTCCAAACTCCAATTAAAAATGATAATCGAAAAGATGTTGTTGAATTGTTTATCTATTGGAAAGGCTGTTGAAATTCTTGAAATTATTTAGGCAATGTCAAGACGATTTCCTACAATTCTCTCGTTTCACGATTTCAATATCATCTTGAATAGTAAAAGTGTGACCAATTGTACCATTTTCTAAGGTATGACTGATTTGTTTCAATTCTCATACATGACTAGAATAATTTCATTATTTCTACTTATATTTCCCTTGTTTCGTATAAATATTTCATATGTCTGTTTCAAAATTGATTGTTTGTAATATTTCAAAGTCAACAGGAAGAAAAAACATACCTGTCGGATACGTTTATTTCAACTATATGCGCTCCAACGACAAATTGTGGTTTATTTTCGTTGACGGTATTCGAGCGTGTAAGTTGAACATTTAACATACATAAATGGTTTTTGACCTAACATTTTCCAACTCTCATGAATAGACCATGAACTAAACGATTGTACCACTATAACTATAAATCATAAATTATCTATTTTTTAACATAAAATACGAAATTTAATACAAACGATTGAACAGATAACGGGAGGGAAAAAAAAATCGGATACCACTTAAATAATAATAAACAGAACGTTTTTCACTTTTATAAAGTCGTCGTCAAAAATGCATTAGATTTATACTAACATAAAGATATTCAATTTCACGCTATATTTACGTGATATAAATTCACTTCAAGACTATTTTCAAGGATATAAAACTACTTGCAGGTGTTACAAGGACCAATCTTTTCAAATACCTATTTTATAAAAATTTATTTGACTCAAAGGTCGAACTATATAAAATATATAAATTCTGGAGAGAAAACGCATCTACTGAATTGGTTATGGCTCATTCCATATGAAATCATAAAAAATTAATAAAATTGGAAGCCAAACAATCTTTGCAATTGGAAAAACTCAATATAATAAATTTAGACCACACAAAATATTGATTAAATCAAAATTATTTCTTTTGAGTATAATTTTCTATTAAAATCCGAGCAATATGTTTCTCCATACTTGCAAATCAATGTTCTTTATGGAAAAATTTACCAACATCACATTTTCATGTTTCAATTTTTATCCATTATTTTATATTACTCTTTGTTCCATTCTTCTTTTGTTTCTCCTTGTGTGGCAGAACCAAGGCACCTGCTTATAAAATTTTATTCCATAATTATTTCAAAAATTATAGAAACAATAGCCAAAGACAGGTGAATAACGAAACCTCAAAAATCAGACCAACAACTGTTAAGTTCATTAATAGAATAGTTAATCATTTGTTAATAATATTTCTATATAATCAAAATATAATTGCTCATTATAAATGGTGGATGCGCTGGGTGCATTGAAATAATTTTAATCGTAACAATTGAAATTTCTCCAATATATTATTGAGGATTTTTTTTCTAAATTAGAGATGCTAACGGCAACAATCGATATCCTTACGTAATTCATTGTAAATTTGAATTCAAGAGAACATTTCTGAAGACGACGAAATCTTGAAAAGTTGAGCTTGTAGATTGAGCTAGTGAATCAAATGATTTTTTTTTCTCTATATCCCATCCCTTTTATTCTGCATATGTATGTTTTGAGGGTAAACTTTGGAAATAAATTGATCAAAATGGATATGTGAAGTTGATAAATTGTCTTTAAAAGTGGACAAGATATAATAGAGAAGTTCGAGGATTCATTTTGGATTATAATTGCATAGATTATGAACACAAATAATTGAGTTATGGCTGTGTTTATATTATAAATTATCTTCTAATTATATTGTGACAGCTTCAAACTAATATGAGTGAAAGTTGGATAATGTCGCTCCTGGGAACATTTCTGAAATTTAATCGTAAATATAAGCTATAACAAGATAAATTCAACACAAGAAATCATTAACAATGTCAATAATAAATTAATAAACCGGAACAAGGATTTTGAGTTATCAAAATTTATTGAAGAATTATGTATTGACTATAAAATTTAGTTAGTAAAAGAGTATTCATGCTTTGGAGCTATACTGACAAAATATTGTGCCGTCTACATTCTATCTACTACAAATATAATTAAAGAAAACAAAAACAAACATAACAGTTTGGAATAAACATTGAGAAACAGGATGTAATTTAGTAGAAAAAATTTAACAAAAACAAAATAACAGATCAATTTGAGTAAAATTACTTTTGCAATTTCTATAATAAATTGTTTAACAAAATTTCTGAATTAATTATTTATAGGTGAATTTTATAAAGAAATTTATTTCAATTCAGTATAAAATCATTAGAAAATTAATGATAATATTGACGTTGCTTGGTATTCAATTAAATTCCTACATAAAGGCGGATAAGGTTCTCCAATTTTGTTGTGTTAGAACAAGAGTTAAATTTATAACGATTTTCAATAGATTTATTTAGAATGAAATTTCAATAAATATTGAATTTTGTTCAATTATATTGGGTTAGTTAGTGATGATTTTTTTTTTCTTTGTGTTTCTTCAATCAATCAATTAACAACATTTCGAAAAGCATTCCTCCAATTTATTATATATAACAACAATCAAATTGATTAGATCAATTATTAGTTGAATTATAATTATTATCAATAATTGATGATAACAAAAACAAGTTGGAGAATTCAGTAGTAATAGATATACTATTAATTACAGAATTCACCTTATCTAACTCGAATATATATGGAAAGGGCGAACAAAAATAATGACGATACTATTCAAACTTATAATATTTATTAAATACATTCCTGTTAAATTATAGCACATAATTGAACTGTTTACCAATGTGTTATTATCAAATTCTAATATATCTTGATTCGATATTCTTTTATGAATTGTAATTTGTGAAATAATTTGTTCCAATTATTTCATTCTGTAGTTCCGTAATGAATGATGCAAAGTTTGCGTGAACTCTTCCTATAATAATAATAATAATAATAATAAAAATAATGATAGAAATAATATAATTAAAGTATTTTTTAATTAAGTAAAATAAATATTGATGAATCCGTTTCTGTTTTTTTTTGGTGTTTGAATCTAAAAACAGACTCATTTTAATTTTACCTATGAGTTAATTAGGTACTAACTTCATAAATTATTCATTTCTCTATTAACATTTTCAATGAATAAAAGATTGATTTTTTTAAATGAATCACTCCAACATTAAAAATTATAGAAATTGGAATAAATCTTCTATTGTATTATTTTGAACAATAATAGAACTTATTAAATCAATGAAATTTGGATATAATTATTACAAAGTTAATAGTTTATTAGAAATATTATTATATGTATTATATCCATGTAACAATAAATATACATATGTATAAATTTGTATATAGAGAAACATTTGGAAACATTCTACATTATATTGGGACTAACTGTTCTAGAATAATTAGATAATTGGTCGCTAGGGATTTAATCGCCAACTTATTCGATAAAATTGCCCAATGGTATAAGGCTAAACTATGCGATAAGGACAACAATTTGGAATAGTTGATCACAAGAATTATTATAATAAATTTTTTGATACACGAATAATAATACGAATAATTGGAATAGGGATAGTTCTTCCAATTGATAAAATTAAATTGAAATTGGTTACTCGATTAATGATTCATTGAAAAATTACTTACTGTCATACAAAACCATAATATATTCGAAATAAATAATCGCCACTCTAGTCCGTTATAAAATAAAATTGAATAATATAAATCCACCAAAAACAGCTTCTAACTGAATACACAAAATTTATTTATCAATAATTGTTTCTCAAAAAAAAAAACATTTGAATAAAACAACTGCAAATAAAATGATGATGAGCAAATTGGCAATGCGTAACTAAAGAAAAAAGAAAAATTGCATGTGCCCTTATGTACGAGCGTTAGAAGATTATTAGATAAACAAATGAATGATAAAATGAGGCTGGCTTTATTTTATTATTTATATTTTGAGATCAAGTTTCAATTGTCGCGAAATCAAGCATATTCGCTGACTCTCGAATATTTAAAATACACACATACACATAGATGCATGAACATTTCTGTTTAATGTGAAAATTGTATAAAATTGACAATTAGAATAGTTTAAAGTAATCTAAACGATTCTGCATCGAATAGTCAATGTTCATACTGATACGTTCAGGAATTTTCATGTTATTTTAAGTCAAAAATCTGTCGTGAAAATTCACTCTCATGGAATTTGTTTTCTATGAGGCCGCTAAAAAAGTATAATTTAAAAAAAATATATATCTCGTATTGTGTAGTTTTTGATTTCTTATAAAGTTTCAACGAATCTGTTGATTTCAATATAGCGATTTCTATTCAGATTGAATAATATTGACGCATTCATTCTATAGGGCTTCTGATATAAATCTATATTTATTATATTTTTAGAATATTTCAATTTTAATAGAAAAAACAACAACAATAAAATAATATTGCATCATTCGAAATTCATCATCGATTTTGATTAATTTTTGAACCCATACATTTCAGTATTTTGCTTGAAAATAATTTGAGATTGAATGGAAGGTATTGTTGTTTTATTATTATTATTATTATTATTATTTGGTGGGTTTATATTTGGTACATTGTAATTTTCATGTAGAGTTTTCTGTGTACTTTTTTCCCCTTATTATTCTCTATAAACGCATTTTCGTCCGTTAAATTGTTTCCAAATTGTGTAGAAAACTGTTTTTTGTAATTTTATTTTATTTTTTGTTTTTAATAAAATAACTGATACACAATGTGATGCCTAAGGGAATACCAAAAATAATTATATTATATATGTTAGTGAATGATGGCTGAAAAATTTTTATCGAATCAACTAATTATAAATTCCAATCAATTTTCTTACTTGTGATAATAATTAATTGCTTTTGATGAAGAAATTACTAGTGGTCTCGTTATGAATTGGAAAATTACAAATAATTGTTGAATATATTTATATTGCATACATATATATTTTCGAGAGTGTATGTATATATCTATGTATGTGTGTGTGTGTGTGTGTATATATATATATAACGAGAAATAAGAGAGAGACTTAGGGTGAGGTCGTGAAAGTAGGCAATCCTGGAAGCGAAGCTCTCTCCCGGGGCCAATATTACAGCTCAACAAAAGTCCACGCCTATTTCTGCACGACCCTTAACATACTATCGTTCAACATACCAATGGACCTACATTATTGTATCTAAAATTCAATTGCTTTTTTCTAAAAAAAAAAAAAACAACTGAAAATTTATTAAATATATTCTACATTTTCCGGATATAAACCAACAATAAATCGATTTTATCCATATATACATATATCTATAATATATATATATATATATTAGATAATCCCCGAACAATTATACAAATAAAACTCACAAAAAATTTCCATTAAAACAAAACTCTATTCAATCGATAAATTTTATTATTATTATTATTATTATTATCAGGTTTTACAACGGAAGGACAAAAAATTTCAAGAATTTCTCCATAAACCATCATAAAGAATTTATTAGAACCAATTTGAAAATTCAAGACTACCCTCAACCTGTGAATTATGCGTTTCTAATTAACACGTTCCAAAAATTCTCCAATAAATTATTTCAAATATGTATATTGAAAATGAACATATTCTTTCTATTTAAAATTATTATAATAATAATAACAACGAATATATTTTTAATTTACTTGCCATAGCAATTTTTTATCAAAATTCGTTAAAGCCTCCTTCAAATTATACCTCCCACCTTATATGTAAACCATGCTAAACGATTTAAAATAATTAAAAATACATAAGCGACCGATATTTTGAGGAATCCAGTGCAGTGCAGTGCAGTTCTAAGAAATATCTCTGTTGAACGGACATTTGACTTTCCCAAATAATTTGAAAAGTTGTATCAGTTTTTAGTTATTCTAAAAATTTTTTGTTATCGATATATATAATAAATCGTTCGACAGAATCTCATTTTACAGTGAATAGACTTATTATTCATTTCTCTCTAAAGACCACGACCGTATTATTATATCGATGGGAAATTCATTTTTTTCCTACAATACTAATATAATATACTACCTATGGTTATTCGCTTGATCGAAACTTCAATTTTTTGCTACTTACTACTCACGAAGAGCTTTTGAGGATGTTCAAAAACCGAAAAATCAAAGCTTATGAAAATCTGTGTGCGAATTGCCTAAAATATAAATATAATTCCTTTGAATTTCCATTTTATGGAGTAAAATTATAGTGAAAATTAAATTTACCGAATTATCTCGATTTATCAACAGATCTAACTTTCTTAGATGATCGAAGTTGTTTTATTTAAATTGGAAAATCGGTACATTCTTTGATCATTTCCATCAAAGAAATACTTTCTCGTACAAATATTTAATAGATAATTAATTAATTTTCCTTGATGTAAGAAAGAACTGTATCAATAAAATATGAAATTACATTGCTCAAAAGTAATATCTTATATGTATTATATTTTTACCTAATATAAAATCAATCAAAGAAGTAATAGATTGAAGATGTTTAATATACAGTTAAATTGCTTCCAACTTTAATATAACATAGAAAATTATCAAATATTTTAGAGGAAGTGTTCGAAACAGAGATCAAAGTTTAATTTTATTTGTTCATAAGTAATTAATATTAACAGGTCCTGTTTGATATTTAACATTTACCAAAAAGATTCCATTTAGCTTCAACAAATGATTAAATCTGACACATAGATAGGCTCGTTCCAACCAAGTGAGAGTATGAAAATGACCGCCTAGGGCCTATTTCACATTACAACAAACAAAATGAAAACCTCTTCAAGGTCAGTACGATTTTATGACGATTTTTCGAATACAAAAAAATTGCTTTCACTTTCCAGAACAAATACGGAACATAGAAATTACATTTTAATCGAACAAAAGCGTTTTCAATTCTTGAGTAGTAACATTTGTCGAAAATAAAAATTATATATAGAGTAACCGAATGAAATAATCTTGTATTAATTCGGAGATATCGAATATAAACATTTATTTGTATGAAAAATCTAGATGGCAAGCTGAATATTTGATTTTCATTTGATGTACCTCTGAAAAATCAAACTAATTGGTTTACATAATTAAGAATGAATTAGTTGACAAATTTTCAATTAAAAGAAAAAGAAAAAAAATTCAGCAGTCGTTCCCGTATCTTCGATTTATTTCTATAATAATTGTTTTGCTCTATTTTTTTTTTTAAATATTTTTTCATTATGTGATTGTATTCCTTCTGTATAACAAATAAAATAGTCAATTGAGAAATTAATCAGAATTGTTATTATTTCTGGATGAAAACAGTAATTTTTTTTCAATAAAACTCAACGGCTTCTTATAATTTGTTTTTCTTTTATAAATAATAAAATTTCGATTATATAAAAAACATTATAAAAGACATAAGGTGGAGTTTTGGGATTGAGCCACTCGACGCTTTACAGTCTTGCTTATTTTCAATTGAAAACTGAAAAAAAAAGAAATAAAATATATTGTCCCGATGTGGCATGGTTAATTGTGGTGTCTTGTTTGTGATTTTATTGAATCCAATATATATGTATAACGTATGTACATACATATACCTATATATACTTGTATATAAATTAATTGAAAAAGTTTACATTATTTGAACTTTTTGAATCATTTTGTAGGTACTTCTTAGACACATTTTGCTGACTAGCAGTCTATGTTCAAACTTGTCCTAATGAACGATAAATTTTATTAGTCCCAAGAGGTTTGAATTTAATCCAGAATTAGATATTTACTACGTTAAATGAGTTGCATAATAATTAAGCCTTACTAAACATTTATTCAAGATAACACATCTATCTGTTAATTAATTTATTCAATAACTATAGTATTTTTATTATTTTATATATACTACAAATATACAGTCTGCCTCACCACTAGAAAGACCTCTTATATTGTTGATTATTATATTTAACAACCAGGAAGCTAGTAAGAGTTGTTCGTGCTCAAGATTATAAAATACTTTATTCTATTGTTTCATTTAATTAAAAACCACAAAATTTCCCACTTGCAACTATTCAAAACTGAAAATTCCATTTAATTATTAATAAATAAATAAATGAAGTATTAACCGATTTAACTAAAATCAATCAACGTTCTACTAAAATCACCTCAGAGAACATTAAAAATTTAAAAAACAAAAACAAAATGGGATTGACAATTTGAAAGCTAGACCAATTTAGGGTTGTATTATTGATATTAAATCAAATTTCATTTAATCCTAATTATATTAGATTGATAATTTTGTGAAATTGAATGTTAGATTATAGAGGTGTTAATTAAGGGAGAATTAGTAATAACGTTATTGATATGTAATAATTTTGAGGAATCAATTTTTTTATCGATAGTAATCCACCTTTAGTCGTTTATATTAATATTTCCATTTCCATATTAATATAACCGTATCATAACATTCGCTATTATATTATAATTACTTCATGTTACTGATGAAGGGTTGAAATCCCTTTGGGTATTATAGAGATCTACTCAACTCTCAACGTTTGGTTGGTAACTAGTGACAAATCTACTTTAACAAGAATTTAGATCAATATTGACATTTGATGAAGTTGTCATTAACGAAAATTTATCAAACCAAACTACTTACATTACACGGTTTTCTCGAAATTTACACTAAAACTACCGAGTATTATTCAAACTTGACTAACAATAAGACTTAAAATAGCCTCAATCTCTTAAAACTTCTATCAATCCAACTATCGAAATTGAATCGATATTCCAATTAGAATTTGAATATCTCTGAAATAAATTCTGATAATATGCATTATAATACGGAAGATTTTCTAAACAAAATTAAATATGGCATTATATTTATATGAATACGAATATGCATATTTATTTTTTTTTTTTAAAAATGCTAACGTTGATGCTGTTATCAGTGGTGACGTTGCAAATGCTTGAACACATTAAACAATAATAATTTGGCGAGTTATCGCAGTTAACGCTAGCTAGGACATGACGGGGTTGTTGTATGAATGGTTATTTCATCGGCTATCCCTTTAAAATGCCGACTCACCAACATAATATCAATATACCCAACACATGCAACTATATTATCTAACGTTTATATTTATATACAGGATGTCCGAAAATAGAGTGTTTCTACATTCAACAATAATGGGACAAGTCTATGTAACACTTAATTCTGACGAAGACACAGTGCTTCAAACTTCTCATATTTCATAAAAATTTTGCTAATAACTGCTTTAGTATGGAAGTAATTGTCCTCAAATTTTGCACGCTTGTTTTTGATGATATATAAATAACAGCACACAAGATTTGGTGAAAAATGGATGACCCTAAAGGATCTAGGGTGCTTTGATTAGATAGAAAATAATTAATTTGTTGACTATTTCGACTTCTATTCAGTTTTTATTAAAGACCAAGGCAAAATATGTCAGTAAGGTTATCTTAAATTGTTATTAGTCGAGAACTTAAAAAATAATCGATCGATATGGACGTTATTTACTACGATCAAAAGAATTTAACGAGACTTAGATTTGATTAAATTTTGAGACAAATTGATCGACTGGTTTACAAAAGCTTTTCTATTTTCAATTCTAATCTATCTGATAACTTTGAAAGTACTGCACAGATCAACTCCAAAATCTAATCGGCTCTAATATTTAATAGATTTTTTCGATTGTTCGAATTCTTGTTACGGTAATATTGTACGATAGAAAAAAACAACTGAAAACGTCCGATATCTGTCAAAAAAGAAAGTTAAAAATATTATTGCAGATGTAAGATGATTTGATTGAGTTGAAAATATAATAGTATTCTTCTCATAATGACCATATAATGTATTTTTAATGGAAAAGCAGCAATTCTTCCAAGATATTTGGACAATACTGAAAAATACTCAAAATAATAGACATGTTAACTTGTAAGTTGCAAGATCATTTTCGAAATAAGATGAATTGAATTTTGTATACCATGTATAAGCATATTGAGTACTTTTATTCATGGTTCGTCGATTAGTTGTAACAGATATGGATGAAAATACACCAGAGACTGAATTTCCTAAAAAATTCAGACTTCAACATCCTTATTTTAATAGAAAGAGATGATCAAATGAGCTTATTATTGATTATTAGTTATCTACTATAAATTGGGATGAAAATGTAATGGAAATATTATAAGTGGAGGAAAAAATAAATTTTCAACTTTTCAATATTTTTTTCAACATACAAAATTGAAAATACCTATATGTATAGCAATTTTGACAATCAATAATAATAATAAAAAAATAAAATTGGAAAATCATATATTTTTCCAATATTTAGCTTATTTTGAATTGTATGTGGCCCATTGGAAAAGCCTAATTACCGTAAATTCACTTTTCCTATACCGGAATAAAGATTTATAACGAGATCCATTAAATCAAAGATATTATATAAAACATTAGAAATATTTTAAAGATACAAATAAAACGTAACGTTTCGACTGATTAACATCAAATCCATTAACCTACATGTAACGTCCTTTTATTGTTGAATAATTAACACGCAAATCGATTCTTCAAATATAAAGAAATAAACATATACTGTACTATTACTCTACATTGGTGTATAATCAATTTTGAACGAGAAATAAAACATGAGGAAGATTATAAGAGGCGTGCTAATTCTATTAAATTCAAAATGTTCCCTGTTTTATTAGTGTCACACTCTATATTGTAATCTCAAGTTAGATAAAGATAGCACACATTCTATGATCTTTTTATCCACGTATTTAAAAAAAAAAAACAGTTCTGAATCCGTGAGAATATTAGTGAAACAGAACTATAAACATGAAAGACAGATGAGAGGCTACTTTTACAAAATTTTCATCCAAAAAAATGTAATCATTAAATATCACAGTATCTGTAGTTTTGTGATATAATTAATGAAATAACTATATAGGTACTATATTAATATTTCTATCAATCGTATTTTCCAATTATCGTTTAATAGTTAGTAATGGATTTTAGACGAGTTAACGATACAAATCTCTAATTAACATCACAAATTGTGATATCTTCACGTTAATATTAATATAGTTGTCTATTGTCCAGCATAAATGTTAATTGAGTAAATACGAATAATCGGAAAATTGATTTTAATTCGATGTTAAAGTTTATTTATGTATATTTGTTGTATATAATTTCTAACTTTACGTTTAAACAAGACATAAATCTAGAATCGTAGATGTTAGATAGGTAATGTAGGAATGGAAATAGAGGCGGGCCATATAATAATTCATTAGTTTGCTCACTCTACTATATATCTAAGGTGATTGCTTATGTATTTGACGTATAAATGCATTAAGCAAGCATACTGTTATCAACAAAATCATTGTGCTTTATTAATATTAGTAATTAGACCGGTACGATATATGATCTTTAAAGCATATACAGTAAAAACATGCAAATTTAATCAAACAAAATTGAAGCTCGAAATTTCTTATACGCATAGGAGAGATTAAAATATTGATACGCGTGCCGTCTGCTAATGCGTCAGCAGAACGTTTTTACCAACGGCTGGTGATGTCCTGACCTAATGCAGCACCGTTGATGTTTTCACCTGTCTGGCGTGCGATGTTGTATTTTTTGACAAAAGTGTATAACATTATAACACGAATTGGGTTTTCCTTCATTTCGATAACTATTGGCTTAGAGCGCCTTTACCTTTACCTCTAGGCAATACGTTCTACAACGATCTAGTATTCTCTTGAAGTTAAATGTTCTAAAACATTCAAAACATGAAAGCGTTTCATTATTTATTTGCCAATCCAATAAAAAAATATTAAAATTTGAGCAGTTCCAGTTGTCAAAATGGTGGAAAAAAAAATATTCATCAACCTTTTCAAAAGCAATTAATTACTCAAATGAATTCAACAACATTTAATTTATAAAACCATCTTATTAGATATCAAGCATCATTAAAAGAGCTAAAGTGTTACTTGATACTCTCCAAAAAAAAAAAGCAAAAAAAAACTTTTAATACGGATTCTTATTCCCAATTAATTAAATAAATGGAGTAAAGAGCAATCTTTGTAATATCGGAAAATTTAAATGACAATTGAAAAGCCTTTCAAATTATCGAAATGAAGATAAAAAAAAAATTATAAAATGATTTGAATTATATTTAAATCTCTATCATTAGAATTATAGAATAGACAGAAGACAGTTGAGACAATCTAGTCATGTTAAAGCAATAAACCGTTTTAATGTTTGTTGATTCAGCCTATTCATAAATATTTTGTGTTTTATTAAAAGGAAACAATTGCTCGAACTTTGCTTAATTATTATCATTGAGTTTAATGTATTTTTATTTATAGTATAGTATTATTATATTATCACTTATCACCAACATTATATATGTTGGGTAAGTAAATAACGAGCTGCACAGTCAAATGTTCGAAAACTCTAAACGATTTGGTGTCATCACCTATGATCCGCGAATCCCCTGCACCCTCGCTCGGCTCCACCACCGTCACTTTGCATTTGTCCGTCTTTTTTCTGAGGATAACATCAGCCAAATATTAGATGTTGAATCGGTTTCTCCCTGAATCTCAGCAGTTCCCACTTGAAATCTCGCCCTTTGTTGGTACTCGATCAATCGGATACAGCAGAACATCGTATGCTTCGCCGTAACATAACAAGACCTGACCAATCTGGCAAAACTGATTTGGAGTGTCTATGTTTCAAAATTATTTAATAATCTCCGCCATCTAATTTTTACGGAGAGGTATGAGTTAATATCAAATTTCATCTACCAAAATGATTAATATAACTTTGTTTTATTGCTAAAATGTTAAAAACTACAATAGTCTGAACAAAGTCATTATAAATTATTATATATTTTAAATATAAATAATGTTTTTAAAGTTATTCTAGAATAATTTCCATAACAATAATAATAATTATCGTTGTTATTAAAATTAGACGAAAAACATAACGCCAACATTCCGTGACTAAGGTAATGAATTCATTCAATTGTTCATTATTATAGAAACAAATGTATCATGTACGATTACATCAAAATTATTTTTATTTTTTGGTCACTTGAAATTTGAATTTAGTTCTGAAATATCAAAATCTATCGAATCGGTTTTTTATTTTAATAATTATTTGATTTCAAGACAACATGATATTGATTCAACATTAAATTTAGCTATACCGTCAGTTCTACATGAAATTATAGCTAGACTAAAAGAGAAATTGTATAGATGAAGAGCTTTTCTAGTATAAAGCCAGTGTCACACTGGGTAAGTTTTCTTTATGAATTGCTTGTTAGCTACGAAGCTGGCTGCGAAGCTAGAAAATAACATCACTGCTTGATTGCAAGCTATATTCTCCATATGCGCTATTTTCAGTAATAGATTTGCTAGTACTTCCGATGCTAACCAATCGGAAAGCAGCATTCGATCACGTGGTTGCTATGTGCAGAAAACAGACAGATGATATATTTTGTTGTTGCACTTTTGAAATTATCATCTCAAATCTATCTTCAAAACTTGCAGCGTGTTAAGTCAACCATCAAAAATATTTCACAACATCTCTAGCACCACCGCACATTTTAAACCTAGCAGCAAAACAAGCCAATATTTTAACAAGAAAACTCGCCCCTTGTGACGCGGGCTTAAAACTCCAACTATAACTACTTATAGCAGTTCCTGCGGTTTCGTTAATGTACTGTTAAACAACATATAATCCAGGAAAAATATTACGGTGCAATAGTTACTCTTTTATATACTGAGAATGTTGAACTAATCCACTTGTATATAAGTATTATATATTTTATATAATGTGAATTATATATTGTTTAATATTACGATTATATACACGTCGTTTACTATAAAGTGTTATTAATAGGATGTAAGCGAGTAATAGTTTAAGATTTTCCAAGCATTATTCAAGAATATCCAGACAAAGTTCCTTCTCTATCAAATTAACAACATTTTCAAAAAGAAAACCATCAACTACATAATAAATGACGACACGCTAATACTAATTACATTACAGAACCATATGACAAATTTCCGCAACTGAAATATAAAAAAAAATCCAACTTTATCCTTTTTATCGAACATGAAAGTTGAAAGAAAAGAATTCCTAATGGTTTCTATTATTATTATTATTATTATTATTATCATTATTATTAAATTAAAAATATCCTTTGGAATGAGAATTCGTTTGATGATGCAACCCTCAAAATGTCGATTTATCTAAATAATAAGACATGGAAATTTCCTATTGAATGATTAATGGTAATTCTCGACGATATTTTCTCAAATATTAAAGCATAAACTATCCCAAAACATATTTTTTTCCAACACTATTATAGAAAATCTGTCCGTTTTATAAATCAATTTTTTTTTAATATAATAGTTATGTGATAAAGGATTTTCTTGGATAAAATTTGATTTTCACCACCTCAAAATCGTTCTTTCATTAATTTATTATCTTGTATTAGAATTAATTTATTATAACCAACTACTAACTAATTAAAATGATACTAAATATTGTAGATTGTTAATTTTGGATTAGATAAAAGTATGTGCGAATTCTAAATGTATATTAGACTAAATAGAATAGAAAGATAGAGGTAGAGACTGTGCTGATTATACCCTAGTTGAATTTCGAGAGATCTAACAATAGTACCTCTACTGAAGGAAAACACCATTCCTTAATATTTAAAATCCGATTAAACTACTAATGAAATTTTCAAAACGATAACAAGAAACTTCACATTATACAAGAAACTTGTTTATTTGAATATTTTATCAATTAATATCAACAAAAACTGATAATTCAATTAATCGAAAGTATATTATTGTTAATGCGATTATTTAATCTAATAATTTCAATTATATATAAATGCAATTCATGTTAAGAATATTCAATTAGTTTAACAAAAATATTTGACTCATTATGTCAATTGGAAATTTGAAATTTTACAATAAATCTATAATATTTTCGAATATATCTTAAAATATATTGCTCGAAATGAGAGAAAATGGAATAATAATAATAATAATAATGAATAGATCCTAGTGACAATATTTTTAGAGAATGTTTAAAAGCTTTCGCCCATATTTCTATGCAGACTTACTCCCAAATGCAATATACAAACACCATGCTTAAAACGACTTAGTGGTAAAATACATAAGCTATATACATTATACATATACATATGTGTAATTCAAAATCTTTTATGTTCGTTTTATATTTTACAATAATTTGTGAATATTATATAAGCATCAATTCTAAACAATACAACCAATAAAAAATGTATATAGCTCAACAAAATAATAATATATAATAAAATACAATTATAATCTATATTTATATGAAATAAACATTTACAAAATATTTTACTCAAAATTTTATTGTGGATTTTGAATTTATAATAGCCTATCGTTTTTATAGTCAACAATGAAAATATATTACAACCAACACTAT
Organism: Zonitis immaculata; assembly: GCA_037414775.1. Taxonomy (NCBI): domain Eukaryota; kingdom Metazoa; phylum Arthropoda; class Insecta; order Coleoptera; family Meloidae; genus Zonitis; species Zonitis immaculata. The sequence continues at coordinate 25,305 of JAZBGX010000011.1, forward strand.
AATAAATAATCGCAAAAAAAGTCTCAAAATAATTTCCCACAGGCAATGTAATATTTAATTTGAAAAATAACGCCACCATCTCAACTTTATTCTGATTTATTGTCCATTATATTGTGGTAATTGTTTTATACAAAAATTAATAAATATTATATCAATTGATTGACAGAATCAAAAAAAAATCGCAAAATGCCTTCAAATTATTTTTATTCGAAAAATTAAAAAAATATTTAACAAATAGCTGATACTAATTGCCCTGCGCCTCCGCCATTTGTGCTCCAATTTTTGTTACAATATATAAATTTTTGTTATATTTGTTTTTTTCTTCCATCATTTTCGAAATACTCAATTGAATCTCGATTTATTGAATGGCAGTGGTTGAATAAGACCGATTCCTCGCAAAAATACTATAAATCAGATTAAATGATTCAACACTAATGACATAATCCGTTCACGAATTGGATGCTTTTTATTTCAAGTCGTATAATCTTAACGACTAAAGATTTCATAATATTACTAAAAATGGTATTAATTTTTCAAGTAAATGAACGATCTCATAAATCAATATAACAAATATATGTATGTATTTCGAAAAAAAAGAAGCAGAAGAATAGAAAATCTATATGTAAATCCAATGTAATTTTAAATTGTATCACGTTACAATTCCTCAACTGTAACTTGTTTTATTGAATAGAATTACAGATCAAATTAAATTCCTTTGCTTTATTGTGGAATAGATATTGAAAATGTTCTTTTTTTCTTCTCTCTTGTCATATGACTTTAGTAGAATTTATTTATTCATGTGACAATTATTAGCGAAAGAACAATCTTTTCACATCTAGATCACTAATAAAAAAGCGAAAATGTGAAGAAAATTAGAATTTCTGATACAACCTAAACAATAAAGATGAATATTTAAGAAAAATTGTTTGAAATAAAAAACTGTGGAGTCATTTTTTTTCTCTTTTGATAAATTAGTCAATGAATTGTATTGAACGTTTTAAATAGTAGTGGAACTAGAATTTGCTAGATTAAATTGTAGAGAATGTGGAAAAACACAACAAATTCCCTCCATTACAAAGTGGTTTGTTCATCCGGATTCCAATCTAAACTCTTGATCACGTACGAAATTAAATTGAGACCCGTTTCCTCGTTATTAACAACGGAAACCAGAGTTTGTTAGAAAAATGCTGAACTTATAATAAACTTACTACAATATTTAGTTGTTTAACACAAAAAACAATCCATTATAGATAACTACAACACAATATACTTATTAATAGGTAAAAAAATTCAATGCAAACTACTGCAAAAAATAGTTGTAATAATGTTCAATTTCAATTGAACAAACTATTATAATTCTACACTTTTGTTATCTTCATTTTTAATTTAAGAATAGAAATTTTAGTTAAATTGCCAATTTACTAAGAATTTCTTAGTGCAGAAGAAAATTCTAAATGCAATTTTATTCAATAAATCATTTTCCAAAGTTTCCTTTATTTTGTTGAAAAATTGATGTCAAGTAGATATTTCCAATTCTTTACACAGTGAATTCGAGAGAAAAAAAACTTTTATTTTGAAATATTAACTAGAGTTTTTAAATGTGAAAAGCTTATATATGTTGTTTTTTTTCCTCTTCTTTCTGAATAGAATTGCAATGTTGTTTTGAATTATTATATCCTGAGTTAATAATAATAATAATAATAATAATGCAAAAATAATCAGATTGACGATTAAACTTTATTGTACAAATATCGGGTTTGGTTTTGTTATTGCTATTGAGATTGACCAACACTGTCAGTTTATTGGTTAGAATAGTGCATGGTAAAGATAAAAATACCGACATTATTTCACATACAATCCATTCAATAAATCACTAAACTATTAAAGGTCAATAGAATTCAATCAACAACATTTATTTAGCGAGATGATTTTATCGAACAACAATAATCTCATATGAAATCAAATTTTGATTATGCAATGAAGAAAAAACCGATAATATTCCACAATTTCATTATCATGTATAATGAAATAGTCAATTGTAAGATCAAAACTGACTAGAATCGAATATAATATAAACTGTAAAGTTTGTTAGGGAAGCTTTAACACGTACAAAACGACATGAAATTTATACGAATACGTGATATTTCTTGACATTCTCTAAATGCGGTTGTTTAACTTCGTTAAATCAAATATTGGTAATTCAACAATATATAACGTAGGCAAATCAATAATTATAATCAATAATTAATTAACGATGATTTCTAATAATAAATTATGAATAAATTGTGGACAGTATAAATTTCCGAAATCTAACAAGGTCCTTATATTATTAGTTATAATATTCCATAAATAAACTTTTGGTATTGCGTTATATCGACTTTTGTTAGTTTAACGAAAATTGAAACTCCAATTTATTGCCTTCTTATTCGTTCAAGAAATTAAATATTTATCGAACTACAATAATACGTTACAATAAAATTACTATAATTTATTCAATATTATGTTAGAATAATCTCTATGCTTCAACCCAGATCAATCAATGTTTAGATTTTTGGAGAATTCATACTATTTTATCAACATTTTCCCATAAATCATTGATCTCTCTGTCGGTTATGTAAGTAGCGAGATTATGTCGGAAAATATTCGATTATTATGAATATACACCGTGTTTCAGTTATTAGTCATCAAAGTTATTTTGTGGTTAGAATAATTATGAATAATTCGATAAATTGTCGTGAAATATTTAACCGTGAAACTGGAATTTTATTCGGATCATGTCATTTAAGTTTGGCTTTTTCAAGTTTAAGAATCTTTAAAACATTTACCGAAAATGTACAACAAAAAGTTTCTAAGCTATTATAAGTATACTCAGCTTTGAACAACTAAAAGAATACTAACAAATAGATCGTTCACGATAATGAACTCTAAAACTTGACCACATTTAAAATTCATTAATAACTGAGATTTTATCGAAACGTAAAGGTATGGAAATTTCCAACTATATATATATATATAAGAAAAATCAATTTCCAATTCAAATTTCAAAGAGCCTCTAAAAAATGTGACACTCTATATTTTATTTAGAACCAATTTATAGAGATTTTGAGTGAATTGAAAATAATAACTTGAGATTCAATAATTGAATATAATATATATGGAAGAATTAATTCTATTACCATGAAAAATTATTGTATGAAACTGGCAAAATTTCAAGTAAAATCGATGTGGGGAAGGAAAAAAATCGAACTGGGAATGCAAATTGTAACAAATTGTTAGTAAAATTGGATAATTGTTGAATAATTCAACAGTAGAGAATAACATTTATATAGAACTTATTCAACAATTTAATTGAATTTATATGTTTGGGATATTGATACATATACGCCCAATATTTGACATAAAACGCCATTCATATTAGTTATACCGGGTGAAACAAGATTATAAAATAACTTGTTTTTTTTCTTCTATACTTGTGGTTGAAATTAGATAATTATACTAACTGTTTTCTTATGCGGTGAGTTCCGAAATTTTACTTGTAGATATATACATTACAATAGTCACACATGGTATATTCATATATAGTATAAATTAATTATTTAATTTTAGAATAGTATGAGGGATTATTGCTGACGTAACATGGGATGTATAAATAACTCAATTATGGTATAGTAGAGTACTCTTGGGGTTTTCCATATAATTGCACTACTACAACCACAACAATTTCAATCAGATCAGTGTATACATATATATTCTATCGACTTTCAATCTATACATTTTAAATGAATTTTATTTTAAATATAGATAAGAATTTTTATAGAAATAATTTCAAATCGATTTTTCAATGAAGAATAACGAATTGGAATCAATTAATTATGTATAGTATCAATAAGTTGTCAATTAACAGCCAATACAATATTGTGATGGCATAACAATTGGATGAAATTAACCAGAGGGAAAAGCTCATTAGCACCCAATTTTCAAACCACAAAATAACTAAAATAATTCGATTGAAAACAAATCAAAAACAATATAATTGACAATATCGAAATTATTTCCAAATGAATAAAAGCCTATTTAATATTATAAACGTACTATTAATGTAATAATATAGAAAGTATGAACGACACAGTATGATACTTGAAATTGTTGAGTTGATCGAGAAGACGACAAAGCTTTCGAGTACTTTTGAATAAGCTTCTCATACAGTTGTCCGTAAATTGTGAGCGAAAAAAATCTCAATGGTTCGAATAATTTTTTTTTCCCTTTTGTTTCGTGAAACTTCTAATATCCTATTCAAATACATATTATTATACATATATGGTTCAAACAAAAGAATGCCTTAGAAACAATCGTAATCATGGTTCAATGGAATTTCACATTTCTTACAAAACTTTAAAATATATTTTTGTTGAAATAAATCCTACAAATAAAAAAGTTTTTGGCCAATTTTGTAGTTTAACAACAGTGCCTTAGGCCTTTTTCGAATTAACCTGTATTGATTAAATTTAGTATGTTAATATAGACTATTACCATAAATAAGTGTGGATATAAGTTTAAAGAAAATCCTACTTCTCGAACAGAAGTTATCAGTTGAGATAAAAAAAAAAAAAAGTTTAAAGTTGATATTGAGTTTTTCAACTTGTAATATTATTTTTTGAAATGTTTGACAACAATTTCCGAACATATAATAACATTAAAATAAAAAACAGAAACAACTATGAATTTACGGAACCGATCATAAATTTAATTTCATAATTTAGTCAATTATTAGAGTTAAAACTAACAATTTAACAAGTTTAATAAGTTGAAGTTGTCAACATTATTGTCGCATTTTGCATTGTATGAGAAGGCCGGAATATGAAAGGATGTTCCGCTTCCTATGCCTTCAGGGTTTCCGTTCAGATTATGCCTACAAAACTACGTACGCAGCACATATCTAATATTACATTCAATTTGCCTCTATAGATACGATATTTATATAATTATAATTATTTGTATTATTGATAAGAAAATGTCGGTATTTAACGTTGGAAGTTTTTAATGATTTTTTACGTTTGATTATGTGAAAGATATAGTATCTCGAAGAATATGAGATATTCGTTCGTTGCTTATTTCCTGTAGAAAATAAGAAGTCGGATCTCCTTTGTAGATAGATTCAAAGGCTTTTCGGTTAGGCCGTATGTACCGGATACTAGACTTAATATGCGAATGGTAAATGAAACGTACATCCGGACTTTTGGACGATTGCCTTAGATATTCTTTTTTTCTATACTTTTGTTAACATAGAAATTTTAATAGGTAATAAAAAATATACATTTATCTTTAACTATAATAATTTCATAGATATTTACAAGCTTTCAAAAATAGTTGCTTTGAAAATTTCTAACGTTTTTGTTTTTTAATAGTCTTCTTGAAAGTAATCTCTATGTTTCATTTTTTTTTTATTATATAAGCGAATTTTCAAGTTTTTTTCTGATTCATAGAGTTATTTATTACTGGAAAAGAAAAGAAATCGTAAAGAAGATTAATTGGAAAATACAGCGAATTGGTTAATGTTGCCACCGATTTTATTTAGTGCGCTGTGACAGAGAATAGGCATTTTCTCTTTGTTATTCCTACGAATTTTGCATGCAAATCACACAAAAACAAAAGAACTCATGGGAATTGAATTTTTAATAATAATAAAAAAAAAAAAAATTGAACGAGAAATCGAGAATAAACAAAAAATTATCTAAATTAAAACTAATTCAACTGCTTTAAAGACGAAGGGAAATAGATTGATAAAGATTATTTAGGAGATTGAGAGAGACAATGGATAAATAAAAGAATCGAAAATAAGACAAAAATAGAACTAGGCCATTAATTACGATATTGGCTTTTTATCGAATACCTGTTTTTTTTTTTAATATAAGTATATATTGCATTCGATAAATAATCGTTATTTTAATAATTTGAAATCATATATACTATAGAATTATTATTCGTGAAATTGAATTCATTTATTTCAATGGATACATTTCATGCCGGAAATCGTTCAATTTCAACATTGGTACAGTTCAAAGTCAATGTTTAAACAAATAATGTAGTAGTTTAATAAATAATATTTGACGCTATATAAATAACTAATATAAAATTTCTTCAACTGTATACATATATTATTAGAAATTATAATGGGAGTAATAAAACTTTCATAATAATAAAATTCAAATGCCTGAATTGAAAGTTTAAATTTAATTAATAAAACTCGATTATAATTGAATAAAAGAAATAATACAATTTTCTTTTTTTTTTTTGAAAATATAGTAATGTAAATGATTTTATACAACTGCTATAGAGATGTCATTGAGTTTAAAGCTGTCATTAAGCTTTCGTTATATTATGGTTTACCACAAGTCCGTATTCTGGCATATTGAGACTGTATGTCTTGTGGAAATTGACGAGAGTAAAGTAAAGATTTTCGTCCGTTATTGATAAGTCTCAATATGAACTTTGCAAATTAAATTGACTGTTATTAATATACCATGATCTTATCGGATTGAACAAATAAAATTTTTTATTTGAATTGTTTTAAAGAAATGTCAGGAGATGGGAAGAGAACAGGAGATTCTGAAATGCATGTAATTTCTTGTTCAAATATTTATGTTGAATTCTAAACAACTGGTTTGCAATAGCTGTCACAATCCCAAGACAACAACTAGAAAGCTACAATCTCGCTCGTCAACAATAAAATTGTTTAAAATATTTATAAATATTTGGATAAACTAAAATTTTATTAAAACAATTATTAAGAATATCAAATTTGATTTAATTAAATAAATTTCAATAATAAATAGTGTAAAGTTGAAATCTGTTATATTATGCTTAACATTCGTTTTTTGTTGTTTTCATATGCAATTTTTGTTGGGAATTTCAATCTCATGAAATTTTGATTTTTTCCATTTAGATTTAGTAGTTTGTTAGCTTGTTGTTATTATTATTTTTTTTTTAGTTTACTGAAATATTGATCAAATCCATACAATAAATTCTATTGCAATTATACACAATATTGACCATAACATTGCTCAACAATAACACGTTTATAACAAAATTTAAAATACAATGACTATTCAAATTGTTATTATTTAACGTAGAATTTTTTTTCAAAGAACAAAAGCTCGAATTCTATCATTCGACAGTGTGTTAGTATTTTAAAATTTGCGGTTATTCCAGTAATAAACAATTCAGGATCAATTTAAGCGAAACCAACCACTAGACTATACTAGACCATTCCTATTATTAGTCTTGTTAAACAATAACATTTATTTCGCAAGTGTAACAATCCAACCATCCACCCTATTAAAAATAGTAGTTATTGATAAATTGATTTTTTCGAAAATCATATCTCATTCATCATGGGTGTTTATAAAGTTAATTTATTTAAGTTAAAAGCTTCTTTGTTATCATTATTAATTTAGTGGAATAATAGAAAACTTTCGACCTAATTTTTGTTTTTGAATAAAGGCGAAAGAATAGTCAAATTACAACAATTCATCAAAATCAAAAAATATTCTCCCCCATTTACACAATGTTTACCACAATAAGGATTCTAATCTTGATTTAATGATACATGGAAAATATCATATTGTTTGTTTCAATCAAAATTTTATGTAAAATAAAAAATATATCATTGACTAGCTGAAGGCAACATATTTTCAATTTTTTTTTTTGATAATTTAGGAAACGATAAAAAGGATTTGTGAGAATAGGGTGGTACGATACACACATATCATACGTGACATAGAAACCACAATACATCACATTAGTTATAAGTTCAAACCACCACCCATAATTCAACCCCCATTCAGTGAATTGTAGGCGAGGATTTTACGTGCGTTGTATGTATTGTTAGTTATTATAGTGAACCGCAATAACAAAACAAAAATAATAATCAGGACGGTAATAGCATAGATTTTGTTATTTTATTTTTATAGAATTATATTTGCCTCTAGAGAACAACTTTCTATTCATAATAATAAATTCTATTCAATTTTAATCCTTATTATTTTATCTTATATCAAAATTGTTTACTTTCAAGTTAGTAGACATTTTCTTTATTTCTCTATATATTTGAGAAAAGCATATTTCATTACAACAGATGCGGATGAAATTTGTATGTCTCTCAATGAAATATTTTTCAATTGTACAAGAAAATATTAACTTTAATAAAAATCGAAAATTAATTATTTAATAGAAACTTTCCAACTCAAATAAAAATAAGATATTTTCAATTAAGAAAAATATCTAATAATTTCCAGTTTAGTAATAACAATTTAGAACTTTTAGCAAAATTCTTTAGACAACACAAAATCGTAGTGGTTCTTTTTATTTTAATTTCTTTGTTTTGATAAAACTGCTTTGTTCTATGAGCGTATTTCCAGTTTTTATCTGATTATTGGAAAAAATAAATGGAAATCATTACAAATGGCTTAACTCCAGGACTAATTTAGATAAAATTCGAGGAATAATAATATACAAGTAACAATCATACATTAACATCGAATGCTCCTGGATTTTGTAAGCTGTGCTTTGTTATTTCAAGACAATTCCAAAGATTATAATTAGAATTGTGAATTTCAAATAAAAAATATAATTTGTCAAAATTCCAATTAAGTAATAACAATTTAGAATTCTTAACAAAAATTTTCCGGAAAAATTGAATTTTTTCTCTTCTAAAAGTAATCCCCGTATTTTTTCTCTCAAAAACCTCCGTGTTTATAAACGTTTTCACTTCAAATTACTCGAAAAAAAAAGTGAGAAGAAGATTAATTGGAAAATATACTGAACTGGTTAAAGTTTCCGCCAATTTTCTTTATTATTTTCCTAGTCTAGCGACAGAGAATGGTCATTTTCCCATACAAATCACACAAAACCACAAAAAAAAAACAACCTATAGAAATAGAATTTTTAAAACATAAGAAATAGAAACAAGAAGAAAAAAGCAATCAATGTTATGAGGATGGAGGAAGATGGATTGGCAAAGATTAATAGAACATTGAGAAGTATAAAAGGAAGCAACTAATTACTTGAAAATAGAAACTAATACATTTTTTTTCGGAATTGAATTAATTATTGAAATATTGAAATTTCATTGAATGCGTCTAGCTAATTGATTTCTCTTGTACAGTGCCTTGTTACTAGAATTTTAGCAACAATTCGAATATATATATATACGTATATTTGAAGTTAAAAATAAATTACTTGATTAAGACTCCAATTTCTAGCTTTTATTAAATTTCTTATTGTTAGACAAACAAAACATATCATTAGAATTAACGGATATGTATCGTAACGAGATTTCGTTGTCAATTAGGATTGGGGCATGTATCTAATTTCATGGTGATCAGTTTAGTTTAGTGGGTCAAGTTGATAGTGTCCACTAATATGATATTGATTTTGCAGACACTGATGAAGATTTTTTTTCTTTTTAAAGTATATCTAGTTCAAAATTATTGTTAGAATAATTAATGATACTGATTAATTGATTGAGGAAATCTTTTGAATTATTCAACATTATTTCAAAATTTAATTACGATTTTTAATGGTAATTCCTGTAAGTCAAAATATTTCATTGCTCCAGCTAACAGTGAGTTGCATCTGGAATTAAAATATAGTTTTGACTATTACGTATGGAATGTGTAACAGAATGTTTTTAATTTCATTTAGTTGACAACGTAGATAGTAGCATTCTCAAAATAAAATCCGAATGAAAACCAACAAAATTTGATTAAAACAAATTGAAATTAATCTTAAGACTTGGGTAGACTTTTATTTGATTTTAATCGCTAAGGCATCGATATTAAATTGAAATTAGGTATAATCGTAATTTTTTCATTTAAAAATTGATCATTTTATAGTATTTATCTGTTTTGCTTTTTTTCCAATCTAAAGATTGATTTCGATGAAATTAACAACGATTCATTTCAACAATAAATAACTTAACAACTTTACAAACATAACAAATTCATCAAATGAAATTACACAAGGGATTATCGACAAGCTGAGCTAACACCAACTAGATTTTGTTATAACACGCAAAGGACCAACAAATCTAAAGCTAGACGTACATTTCACAATTTTGCTATATAAAATAGAATTGTACGTTACTTTTTTAATTTTTATGGAATAATTTCAGTTTTCGGAAATTCGATATTTTATGCATTAGAACGATCAAACACGTATTTCCTTTACAGATAGCTCTACAGTAATGTTGACTATATATTGAGTTACCTTCAACTTTTTTGGATTTTATGTAAAAGTTCGATTAAACAATCCTTCGTTGAGATATCGAAATTTTCTATTGAAAATCATTTTATTTTTTAGTAACAAATTTCCACATTCATCCCTAATTTTTTTTTTTGTGTGTTTTGATTTTGAGTATATATTCGAGCCACGTATAATTTCACGCCGTTTCACAGCTTTTGTTTCAGTCAACAAACGGGATAATATATGACAAAGCCGTTGCGACACATTAAAGCATCTTCTGTTGTCTCTATATATATGGAGTCGAAATAACGAACAGAAATTTTCAAATTTAAATATTTAATCGAAAAACTATTCGATTTATTGTCATTTAAAACAATCAAATAAATTCAAAATTAATTTCACTTTATTTATAAGAACAAAAAACAAAACAAATAGAACAATTCCGACAAATAAGTATCTTGAACAATATAGAAACAATGAAACACAATTTCGCTTAATAGTAACAATTTGACAGAAAGCAAAGGATGATTCTAAAACAGAATTGTTGTTGTATAAAGAGAAATGATGATGATTGTAGTAGTGTTAGTAGTAGTTTTAGTAACAGTAGTATAGCTATATAGTCTTTATATAGAATGTTGAAGGGTTCTATCTCTCTTGTAAGCTCCATATTAAGCTTGAATGTAAACAGAACAAGTATACTGCCATTAATCGACTATAGCTGAGGACATCTTAAATTGCAAAATTTAACACCGACCAGAAACCATAACAGGAAGATTAAAACAATTGTCGACACCGGTTTAGAGGCTTATGAATTGTTTTCTAAATACAATAAAGCGGATTTAAATAATTATTATTATATATTATATTATTTATAAACAAAAATAATTTATTAATTTATATTATGACAGAATCAAATTGCTTTCACTGATTAAGGAGTGGTGTTGGTACCGCCCATCTAATATGTCATTAGAAAATTAGTAGCCTGATTTATATTTGAATCTAGTAGTGCACACCCTTTAACAAAACTAAAGTCACTTAAATAATGACCTCCACTCTCTATTAGTATTCTAACGAAACTCCAATCTGATTTATCAATCGAAATCCTATCAAAGTCTATTTACCAATGATTGTTTGGATCATTTAATGAACGATTGTCACAAGTTTATGTTACATAATAAAAATATAAATATCAGAATTTAAATTCACTTTATCAATGATTAATGACAATATTTTCCAATCATTTTTTATTATTGAAATCTTGATAATCAACACTAATGCGTTAGTAATATTCTAAATCAAACAAATATCAATATTATAATTTTTCATTTCAGATTGTATGTTAGTGAATGGTGGTAATCAAAATGCCGTTAATAATCGATTCAATTCACTAACAACAAATAATACACCAACAATTCTTGGATCGCATAGTGTTCCTCAAAATCGTTGGGACCCTTACTTTGATGAAACATCACCACATAATATATCAGCTCTTGTTGGTAGAGAAGCTTACCTAAGCTGTCGTGTACGAAATTTAGGAAACAAAACGGTAAGTTTCTTATTTCATATAAAACAATTCGATAATAATAATAATAATAATAATAATAATAACATTAATCGAAATGGATTTTATTTTTCTGTACATTCCAAATGTAAACGATGCCAAATCTACTATCAGAGACGTCATATCCACTGCAAACAACAATCATAAAACATTTTCAGTCCTTTGGCGCAAATAGAGAATATTCCCCAATCAAAATTAATTATATGCCAGTCAAAATTACAAGTGAGAGCTTTCAACGTGAAACATAATAAAATATTTAATTTAACAAAAAACAAAAAACACAAACAAAAACGAGATACATGGAATCTAATCAATTTTTAAATATTTCAAAATTTATTTTATTCTCCCGGCGCCTCCACCAATTTTATTTCTAACCATATCGGTCGATTTGTTAAATACAAAACAAAAAGTCCTTATTGTATATTACAAAATTCCTCATTAAGAAATTTACAAATGAAAATGTAAATAGAATTACTCATTAACTAATTATAATTGTTTGTGAACTATGGTCGAAATAAGATTTTGTTGGTAAAAGGAATATTTCCAAGATAATTGTATACAATGGATAAAGCGTAATCGTGAAATTAGTTAATAACAGGAAATGTAAATGAAAAATATGTTCCACTTGATACAAAAGTACTATTTTTTTAAATTGACTTTATAATCAGGAATGCCAGCGGATAATTGTGTTTCGAACACAATATGATCGTCTATTTGAAATTTTTTCCAAAAAAAAAAATAAAACCTGTGGTTTAGAAATGAGATTTGAATATTTGAATAGAAATTTTCCATTCGAGTATCTTTCGTAATATGAATTTTTCAAAATGATGCTACTAGAGACAATATAATAATAATAACGTTCAAAAATACATTGATCCATCAAAAAAAAAAAAGACAACCAACTGCCTTAGAATACTCAGGTGCTAAAATAGCTCTAATCCATTTCATAAATTTTCTTTTGAATCTCGCCTATAAACACGGTTGTTTCTTCCTATTTTAAGGTCCCGTAAATTTTCTATATAGGGTCACACAAAATGACTAAATCCAATTCTGAATGTAAGCTGATGATTTGTTTGAAATATATATAGTTAACTAACAACGTCAACTTTGAAAATTTACTTTGGATTAATATGCATTGCTCGTTTGATCTTCAATTGAATGAAAATTAATTTTCTAATGCAGACTTATACGTATGTCGATATATAAAATGGGAAATAAATGTAAATTTAATGTACACAACTGGGAATGGAATTGTAAATTTTTGAAACATATAATTCTAGATCTATGAAATTATAAATTTATATTTAATATTTTATTTAACAAATTTCAATCAATTTGATAGCAATCTAACAATATAATTATTATCAACGCTTATTTCTATAATTATAATAACAATAATATAAATGTCTACTTCTCATTTTATCTATTATTTGAATGTTCCAATTTTACGGTTTAACTAGTTTTACCATAAAAAATCGTAGTAATCATCATAATTTTTTCTAGTAATAAATGGATTGATTATTTACGAGAATATATATAATTTCTTATAATAAACATATGTTATACTTTTTTTTATTGATTTTATGCCAACTATTCTACTTCAACTAACTACCAAAATATCTTCCATGGTAATTTCTTTTAACAAGTAACTCCACTAAAATAATTATATAGAACTAAACTAAATCAATATCTGTATTTGGTAGTATGATCGAAATTCTGACATTTATATCATTAAGTAGTCAATTGGAGTTATTCGAAAATCATAAATCTATTATGAAAATAAAAATTATTTAAATAACCTAAATATAGTCAAAACTTATTATCGATTGCTTTATTGTTGTTTATTTGAAATTTCTGTATGTACGTTGAATTTATTTCAAATTCCATCATCAATATATGTATATTTTTTTAGTCGGAAAATCACGAAACACTTCAATGTTGGATTGTTATAACAACACATCAAAGAACTCATTTCTTTTCACCAATTTTATTCCGGAGTATGTTTTTGATTTTATCTGATGATCAGATAGTTGTTTTTCTTTAATCTTTCATTTGTAATACGAGACTATAAGAAATTGGATATCAGACCATTTCTGTTTGATAGACTTGACATTTTTATTTGAAATAAATGTTAATGAAAAGATTTGTTCATAAAATAAATTGTAACATTTGATATTGGGATTGTTGCATTTTATTATTAGGTAAATTATACAAATATATATAATTTTTTTGATGTGAAAATGTAATTCAGTCTAATAAAGTGATTTGGACGAGCAAATGAATAACTGAATAAAATTTAGAAGTGTAATAGACACTAAAACTAGGGGGAAAATTCTGATTTGTATCTAAATAAAACGGATTTTCAAAAGTACTGTAAATATATATCAGCCATTTTGCTTTGCGATAAAGCCATCGACAATTCCCCTGAACAATTACATAACTGTGAATATATCTGGATTAAAATCTCAACAACTTTGGTGAATTTATATTGAATTAAAAACGAGTATTTCAAATACAAATAAATAAACAAAAACAACGATAAAAAAAATTTTTTCTATAAATAAATATTCCCTACCTGGCATTAGAATGTTTCAAACTTTACAGTCTCACTTTATGTTAGAATCCTGTCGGGAATCTCACAGAGCAGGATTATGTTATGAATGCAGTAGAATTTCCAACTTTGGAAAGATAAATGGCTGAAAACAGACAAGAATGGGCCTTGAGCTGTGTCAAACAAGAACATGCTATTTAATGTTGTGGGATTTCTATTTTAAACTTTAATAACCCAACAGTCGATGGGGTCTTTACATTGTATCGTTAGGATATATCAACTCATACAGATAATTAATATTAAACTTGCTCTTCAACCACTATCAAACAATATTATAATACCTTGAATTTTCTTATTTGTTAAAAAAATAAAAATCAATGGAAACTATGGCAATCGTAAATAATTTCTTGAAGAAAAACAAAAAAATAAAAAAGACGAATGTTATATTGTTGAATGACCGTAAAAGCGAAATAAATTTCATTTCCACATCCACAATATATAGCCAAGTTTGTGAAAAGACAAAAGTTGGATGTTGATATATATTTTCACTTTTCTACGGCTTTTAGTATATAAAATTTATCGGATTTGTTTGTTCCCAATTTAATATTTGTTTACACCTCTAAATCATAAAAATAAACGTATACACGATTTTGCTCAACCTCATCAATTTTGATTTATAATAAAAACTTTGAATTTTTATTATCATAATTAAATATCTAGAGCTTAATTCGACTATAAAACAATAAATTAATATAATGACAAGCGTCCTTTTGACCTCAATCTAATTCACCATTGGCTAAGTAACTCAATGAGGTGTGGATTGATTTAGGATCGTATTAACCTACAATGTTCACCATCAGAATCACCACTTCAACTCCAACCATGCTGAAATTCACCAACGAAAAAAAATCAATTATTTTACATCTATCAAACATTAATTCCGAAGAATTTACTATTCAAGAATTACTATTATTTAATGAGTCTGAAAAATATTATCGATTTAGTCGGCATAGCATTATTCGATATAAAAATGGTGGAGGCGCCGGGGAGGTGAAACAACAACTACTGGAAAAATCGGGATTTTAACATTTATATATAGATTCTTGTACCGCAGTGAGATTCAGAAAATGGAAATATTGTTCACAAATAAACGGGTCATATTATTTTTGAAAAGGAAACATTTTTATATTCAACCGTATTAGATTTATTATAGTGTTTTGTAGAAATATGAATAAACAACAATTGAATAAACCACAATAATAGTGAAGGGATAGTATATAATGAAAAGATTCCATGTAAGATTAATTTCCACCTTAGTTTTTAAATAACTAAAATGTTGAACAAAAATTATTCATAACTATAATAAATCATCTAAATTTAATAATAATTATCGCGACTTTATTTAGTATAACAAGAATGTTTTTATGTGAAATAAGGCGGAAATTAAACAGGTAAATTTGAACGAACAAAAGAATATTGTAGAAGAATTGCCATTGAAAAGAAAATGCATAAATTGCATCCTTTTTTTGTAATTATCAAATTGGAGCCCATGTAATTACGTTATAATTATATTTTATTGTTCAAATTATTTCTATACAAAAATTGATCGGAGTATTTTGTTGAAAGTCGGGACGCCATGGTATCATATTTTGTTGCTAAGCATCACGACGTCTGAAATATTAAGCAATCTACATTGACTTTTCTTCGTAGTAAGCAGTCAATTTATTTTTTTTTGATAAATATTTTTTCCATTCTCTGCTTTCGTGCGATGTTCTAATAATAATAACAACAATAACAACAAAGTGACAGTTGTGTGAAATTTTCCATAAAATAAGTCTTTTTATGTAAAGCTGATTTTTTATTCATTTGATAAATGAGTTAAGATCAATTAATTGCATCAAAACTTTATTTGTATTACGAACTGATATATAATCTTTACTTGCAAATCTCCAAATCTATTCAAATGTCCATTAAATACTTTATTCTATATATAAATTGAATAAATTCCATCGTGAAATTTTCATATTCTAGTCAAATTTAATTGATCGATCGGTTCCTTTTCCGTTATTCAATTATTAGAAATTGTTTGTTAAAATACTTTTGCAAAAACAAAGAAAAAAAAATAATAATAATAATAATAACCTAGCAAGTTTTCAAGTGTCGATTAGATTGCTTTTAGTTCAACTGACAATTACTGCTTTTGGGTCATTAATTACATTTCCCCGTTGGTCCACTTTAACCAACTAGATATTCGTTCTTTCCAATTCTAGTTAGTTACCAAGTTGAGTTGAGATCCCATTGAAACTGATCTATAAATTCATTTATCTTTTACCATTATTCTAATAACAATACGTCACTGAATATATCAAGTTTTTTTTCGATTTATTCTATTAAAAAAAAAAAATACCATTTTGAATAATTAAAATTTTGAAATTTAATTGAAATCGTTTATTTCAGAGATTCGACTGAATTGATTCGATAATAAATAAATTGAAACAAAAGTCGATTTTAGACAATAATTGCAATTTAATTAACATCGCTTTTAATTCAACTTTAATCAAATAAAAATATATAATCAACTAACTTTGGAGACTTTTAAACCAAAACTTCAACAACTAATGTCGAGATTCTCAATAATCGATTGAAATTAAAGTACGTTCATTTATTTTAATTATTAATTACTTTAATTTATATTAATAGGAAAAAGTTTAAATATTTCCTTACAATTTATGTATTATGGTTATTTAATTTTGCCAGTGACATCATATATTATTTTAATTACATTTTATAACAGTAATTTAAAAAAATTCAAGTGCAACAAATTCTACATATAAACTATGTAGTAATATGAATTTTTCATGAAAAGTGACCCATTGCAATTATAAAGAAATCATATAATTTTGCATTTATATAGTTTATACTCGAAGATTTTTCCCTATTTAATATCACAAATTTCATATAATATATTTAATAAAATATAATGGAAATTTTGTTAATTTATCAGAGATATTCCGTTGAATTTTCCAATAAAATTCTGACATCGTCTTTCGAATAAAGCACATATGAGCGTTTTTTAGTGAACGAAAAACCAAAAAGAAAGAAACGTCGTTGACAAGAGTTTTTATTATAGTCTCGTTTTATTCAAAAACTTTTGGAATTTTTTCCATCATAGATAGGATTTTCAAGTTTTAAATATATTTTGTTGTTTTTTTTCCATTGGATATTTGAACGTAAAATAGTAGAATTAATACGAGTATTTAGTGATGTAAAAGCAGAAAATTTTAGAATGATGTTGTGGAAAATTGTTGAAAATAACATAGAATCATGTTTAGAATCCCCACAACAACACTGGAATGTCTATTTAAGATAAATGCAACAACGTTGCAAATTCTCAACGGAACGAAATGTTTATATGAGAGTTATGTATAAAACATGAAGCGAAACAATTGTTATATCGTATAAAAAACAATGAAATTTGAATGAGAGCTTTCTATGTTCATTATAACTCCTATAAGCTCAGCAACTCAAAAAAAAACTGTAAGTAATATAAAAAAAATTAGATAATTAGGAAGAGTAAAAAGTAGAATCCGCTGAATACTCAAAGTATTGATTTTATTGTTTAGACCGTAACGTAATACGATTTCATAAATTGGGTTATATCAAACTAACGCAGCATCAGCCGATTAAAACAAAAACAAAAAAATAATCTAATAATCGTTCTCTTCAAATTTACATAAAATATAAGATATAAATAATCAAATTCAATTTAATTGAAAATTATTGAATTTAGTGTTGAAGTTTATTTCGTAATTTTTCGGTTGTTTTATTCAACCATGTACAATTCAACGTCACAAACAGTCAATGAAAATTATTTATTGTTGGTTGAGTTTTCTCGAGGACAAACATTTTCGTATAATAGCTGCGTCATTTATTGTTGCTTTATTTTGAACATAGAAAGATGGAATGAGGTAGAAAAAAAATTGTTTCTAATGGTTGAGGTCCTTTTTTATTACTGTTATATTATAATATAGTTACGTGTTTTAAATGAAGAACAATATCGTATGATAAATGATAGAATTAATGAACTGTTTTAGGATAGGAAATTCAAGCGTTGTTTTTTTTTTCTTGATTATTATTTTAATCTAATTTGGAGATTTAATAAACTTATATTTTAATCAGAATAGTATGAAATTTATGGTAAATTTCAGTAAACTAACTTAAACATATATATAATTTAAGTTGAAATCAGACTATCATCCCAAAATTTCAATTTGGTTTAGATTTACTATGAACAACTTTACTTAAAGCAGATTATCACATATTAGGTTACTACTTGAATATTGTTTTGATGAAAATCGGCGATATTTACATAAGTACTCTGGTTATACATTAATAAGAAGATCACACTAAATTTGAAATTTTTAATAGTTGCCAAAGCTTATGATTTAATACCATATAAAATAAAGTGTACATATGAAATTATTCTCTATAGTAAAATATCCAACGAAATTGTAAATTTACGAATTGATTATATTATTCGTTACACAAGATTATAACACGTATATGGCACGTTTTATCACCATTATTATTCACTATATTTTTCGAATATAGTTGATTAATAAATGCACATTATAGTCCTCAGGTGTCCATTTCTATTAAGTTATGTACAACAAGGTTATGCTTTTAGAGGGCAAGATGACATATAAAACCCATCATCCTCGAAATAAGATTTTGATGATAATAAACCGAAATGTGGAATCGTTTTAATATAGAAACCTCTAATGGAAATATAAAATACAAAGAAAAAAAAACCTATGTATTAATTATAATATTGTTATTGTAGGTATCTTGGATACGTCATCGTGATGTTCATATATTAACAGTTGGAAGTTATACATATACAAGTGATCAACGATTTCAAGCTTTACATTTACCGGAAACTGATGAATGGACATTACAAATTAAATGGGCACAAGAAAGAGATGCCGGATTATATGAATGTCAAATTAGTACACAACCTGTGAAAAGTTATTTTGTACAATTGAACATTCTTGGTAAGTATTAAAATAAAAATAAACATGTTATTATTGATTAATCGGAATACACTATTGGTAATGCGCCCGGCGCATCCACCAATTCTATATAGATATATATATTCATTATTATTGAAATTTCGTCAATTTAAAGAATATTTTTCCAAAAAAAAAAAAAAACAAACTTTATAATAGTAATAATTTAGATATTGCATCTATTTTATACCACAAACGTCGATGAAGCGTGATTAATATTGTAATGAGAATATAAATTGCTGTTATAATATGGTCACGTTTATGCATTATTATTGGTAATTACATATTGTCAATTAAATACGAGTATAGAACAATATTTGATTATTATTTTATATAAATATAATGATCCGTGATTGAGTTTTGAAAAAATCATTTCAGAAGCACTAGCCGGTGATGAACCATTACGGAAAATTGAAAATAAAACAAAATGTAATTGTATAAGAAAAACTGATGGTCCAGGTGGCAGGTTGTTTTATGATTATCAAATTAACAAAAAACTAATTAATAACCAACTATTATTAACAATTTTATAAAATACTACAAGTTTTCTAATTAACCTTTATAAACTGATAATTTTATTAACAAATATATATATTTTTTTTTTATGTTTATAATTATAAAGCATCAGTCAAAATTTAATGTTGTCTCAAACAAGTCTGTAATTTGTATTTTGATTTTAGTTCCGACAGCTCGAATTCTTGGAGGACCTGATCTTCATGTAGACAAAGGCAGCACTATTAATTTGACATGTTCTATAAGTTTTAGTCCAGAACCACCAGCCTACTTATTTTGGTATCATCGTGATAATGTAAGTATCAATTCCAAATGAATATATGATTATTTGAACAAAAAAAATTATTGAAAAAATCATCACAATAACAAGAAAAACCGTTAACATTACTATCCAAGATAAATATGAGAGCGTTTTAGATAAAAGTGAATTATTTTATTCGTTGACGAGGAGAAAAACGACGTCACTCTTATCAATGGATTATTTTAATGTTATAACGTCAAGATATCAACTTACAAGCAAACGGTCAAAATGTGAAACTTCAGATTACGATAATATTTGGTATAGTTAGATAAACTTCTTATAAGATCTATATTGAGCTATAATTACCGACTAAAATAGGGGTTGAAATTAATATTGTAAATGTAGATTCTCGAAAATTACAAAGAAAATACTCAATATTTTCGTATTATTAGAATTAAATTCGAATTATTGTTGTTGTTTTTCTTTTGTTGCGAGAAATTAATTCTATAGAATCAACGTCAATCCTTATGGCTCAAATATTGTGAATGCCTTGGAGTTTCAGGTTTGCATTGTTTATTTTTAAGGGATCAAAATTTTGAAATTATACTCATTTTTATGTGTTTTATTATTAATGAATATAATTCAATACAGTTCTATTTATAAAATGTGGAATTTTTGAAAAGTACGTGAAAAAATATCAAAATATACAGAAATTTTTCATTAGTATTACTATAATATATTGCTACGTTATTTAAATACAATGAAGTATTGTTTTTCTCGGTAATAAATTCCAAATTACTATTTTGCCAGATGACGGCACGATACTCGTAAATTTTCTGAACTGATTGTGTTTATTTATATACCATCTAACAGTATACCGTAGTTTGCATGTTAATTTAGTCATCCCCCTGAAAATCAGTCACAATTTGACCTAAGATAATCTTTCACTACTAATAATAATAGTAATTAAAATAATAATAGCGTTAAAAACTTTCTATTAGCATTTAAAAAGAATTCGAACATTTTATTTAATCTTTAAAATAGGGGTAGAAAATTGAAATGAGGGTACTCAAATATATTCCTGAATACGAACAAGTGAATATGAAGGAAGTAAAAATGCATCGAGGATATAATTCGTGTTTCCTTTCAACTAATTCACTTTCCTTCCCCTATTGTGATGGTAATATCTGTATAACAATAGAGACGAATGCGAATCGATTTTATTATTATTAAAAAGACTATATATACATATATTATACAGGCTGTCCCGTTACTTGAATTCCATATCGAAAGAGTATAGAACGGGATTAATTAATTATCAATTAATGAAAGTGACCAATCAGAAGCGAGCACACTAGTGTCGCCGTATTTGTGTTGGCTCCCGATTAGCCACTTTCTTCAGTTAATTACTAACTACTCAAATCTAATTTGAACCGTTTTCATTGCAAATTGTGAAGAAAAGTCAATAATAACTAAATTCGAATACGATTTATTAATAATAGATGAAATACAATTATAAATGTTATTTTGTCCTAATAAACTACAATGAATTTTTGTATTTTAGGTAATAAGTTTCGATTCAAGTCGTGGTGGTGTTAGTGTCATAACTGAAAAAGGTGATGTTACGACAAGTTTCCTGTTAATCCAGAATGCCGATATACCAGATTCTGGAGAATACTCATGTAGTCCATCGAATGCAGATATTGCACGTATCATCGTACATGTCTTGAATGGTAAGTTTCATTCCTAACAAAAAAATTAGTATTATTGTTATTACTAGTGATTCCCAATAATAATAATGATGATTATAATAATAATAATAATAATAATAATAAAGTGAACTTGTATTAGATTGTTATGATTGATTTTCAATTAGTAGTGAATTAGGTAAAATTTCCCAACTATACATATATTTGCAGTATTAATTTAGGAAAAGCATTCAGTGGAAATAGGAAATGTGGGAATCAATCACGGTGGTAATTACGTACACGTAGTTGATGGAATGCCAGGAAACTGGACCGGCTAGCCACATCAGATAATAATTAAATAGCCTATATATAATAAATTAATTTATACTTTCTAACATTCTAAAATTATTAATTAAATTTAATTTAATTATAGAAATTTATACTTACTGCTCAATTTTCTTTGCAATTCACAATCTAAATGAAATAATGTTGATTTAATTTAAAATAAATTCAAAAAAAGAATGTTAAATCATTTTTCTTTACATATGAGAAATTGAACAAGAAAAAAAATGATGAAAAGAAAAATACAAATAGAAAACTAGTCTATAATCAACCAATAACATTGCTGTGTGATACAAGAACGGGATAATAAACAAATGATTAATTTAATTTAATTTTATTTTTTATTTTATGTATTCTGGAATACACAGGGATATTTAAATGCTCAAATATATGAATCACTGTTAAATCAAACATTTTATCAACGTATTCGAAAGTTCTATTAATCAGAGTTAGTGTAAAAAACGAGCTCACAATGTGCTGTGTTATTGAAAGAACTAAAACAAAAGCAACAGAGAAAAAAAAGCAATATTATCAAATAATAAATTTTAGATGATTCGAAAAGAACAAAAAAAAAATTTAATAGACGAAAATATTATCAGATTTTCTATTTCTGGTCGTATTTTCATTGAAATTTCTCAAATTCCAAAATAATCTTCCATTCAAATTGGAAATAGTTTATCTATAATTTAATTTTAATTTATTTTAATAATAATGAGCAGAAAAAAAATGGTAATCCTCCAACCATAAACATGGCTATAATTCGTTTTAGCACCGTGATAATCAACAGGGATTATGGCGAATTCCACTAATCGGAAATAATCAATTCATGGTTGATGCAAAATGATGGTTTGTGCTGATATAAAGGAGGTTTACCAATGAATATTTCCTTTACTGTCATAGTACGGAAATTATAAATATTTTTCCATCTAACTAAAAACAATTATATTCTTTCGAATGTTCATAAAGTATTCATAATTAATAATGCTAAGAATAAAATATAATTTCGGTCACATTTTAGATAGAATCAATATACTGAAATAATAACAATAGCGATTTATCAATAATTACCCTTAAAATTTCCAATTATGTTAGATTTTCAGAGTTTGTTTAAATAGATAATGTTCTCTTCTATATTGATTATTATGTTGGATAAGAAATTTGTTAAATCTTCAAAGAAACCATTCAAATAGTGAGAATTGAACGTATTGAAATATAAACAATTTGCTAAAACTATTCACTAAACTCAATTTAACTGATAAGGGTCGGATACAATGTCATCCGTTAGTGATAGTTGAGAACTAATCATTACAAAATATAATGAAGTTAAAACTTTCACTAATTTTGGTTTTATTATAAAGATGAAAACCTCATCATTAGCACTAACTCAATAGATGATAGCGTTCCTTGTAATTTGTTCTTCATAATAAAATACAAGGAGCCTTGATTATCCGAAAAATTTCAGAGAAACTTTAGATACTGAAAAGCTCGTCTTATTAGACGTTTCCCATTATTAATGAGAAACAGATTCTATTTGCTAGATCATTTTTCGAATACAAGATAAAAGCAGAATCTAGAAAATTAGAGTAAACTCTATTGAGCTATCTGTTCTTCCAATCATTTCCATTATAATTAATTGTAAGTTCAATTTTTATTAAGTCATTGAGTTTATATTTAGAGTGAAAATCATCGAGATATTAATTTTTATTTAAAATCGATATTCCAAAGTTGAAATTTGATCAAAACTGGATGTTTTAATGAGAATTGCCGATTTTTTCGGATGAAAAAAATTGAAACTTCCAATAATAACAAAGTTTATTAACCTTTTTGTTTTAACACTATAACATTATTTTAATTCACATTCATTGAAAAAAAAAAGCAATAATCAATATAATTTGAATTTTTACTAAAACTACATAATTCAAATCACAAAATTAATTGAGACCAAATAGTAAAAAATAAAAATCAATCGATAAGTACGACTAAAGGTTATAAATTAGTTAAAATGCAGTTACGAAAATTGGATATTGCATGTTTCACTAACTAGGAAAATGTATGCAATTTAATTTATACTGAATAATTTTCTTTATTTTTATAACATATTTTCCCAAACACAATTTGTAAAATAGGAGCAATTTTCGACTTTATATTTGTATAAATTTAAAAACTTGCTTGTCATTGTTAGAAGTTTTGTTAAAATATCAAACAACAAATTTAATTAATTAATAAAATAAGTTTGTTATTTTCGAACAATAGCAAATTATTTTTCATTTTATTCAATATAATACGAATACAAACATTTTTTTTTTCTTACCCTTACCTTCATTAGCTTGGATTTTTTCAACGAAAAATGATGCGCTTTCAATTCTGCTTTCAATTCAAAGCAATCGGGTTGGCTTTAATAAAAATACCCTACTATAGGACCATAGTGAAGCCCATTTTAAAAATTCTTAACAATAGATAGCCTTTGTTGTTATAACGTCACTACAGGAAATCATTAAACAACCATCAATTTTAGTCTGCAACATACTAAAATAAAACTTACGATACTATATACAGTCTGTCTCACAACTATGGTTAATTAAAGAAATGAAAAGATTATTAATACAATTATCCAAAAAAATAAAACAGGAAAATTCCAACAACAACAACAAAAAACAAGGAATTCCTAATTCCTAGGTTTAATTTTCAAAGATACCAAAACAAAAATACTACATTTGTTTTTGTACGACTTTTTTTTTAGATTCTAAATTATGATTACTACTAGAATTCATACATGTCTGCAACAACTGGTATTTTTCGATAGATTTTGAGAATGATCAATCGGGAAATTTTTGAACAAAAACGATATCTAGTCTATATTCCAATAGACTAATTGTTAAATATAAAACGAATTCTATATTTCCCAGACCTTTTAAACGCTTAAATATTAATCAAATGTTACAATTATACATTATAAATATTGAATAGTGAGACATACTGTATAAATGAATTAAACGTGATATCAATATTATTAAAATAATGATAAAATATCTCCAATTAGAACTGCTTTTTTTCAATAAGGTTTTCTCTATTGAAATAATTTTCTAAAAAAAAAAAAGCGGTATTAAATTTAAATATCGTGACTATTTTGACCTATGACATGACCAGTTAATATAAAAAATATGGTCCAATCATCTTGCATATCGTACAGTTAAATGAAAGGTGTGCTATTTGATTTAATATTTTGAACGTGAGAAAAGGTGTAAGATTAATGAAAATATCAATAAACTATCAATATATAGAGTGTTACCATATTGTTACCATATTTGACAGTTAAATTCAATGATTATCGATTGAGCTTGAACTTCTCTCAAGGAACAGCTTGTATATAAACTATTTATTTATACCATCTTGGGATGGTTGTTTTATATGTATAGATTCAACATATATCTATATATACAGATAGGATTTAGTGGTTTATAAATTCAATAGCCTATTATTTACAATGATGGAGATTAATGCTCTCTTTCAGGTGAGCGACCGGCCGGATTACAAACAGGATCAGCTGGATTGTCAAACAGTTCCTTGAATATACTGCTACTGATGACACTCTCATATATTTATACAACTATTTATTTTAATTTACACGTAGATGCATTGTTTATTCTAAGGTAGCCATTCAATTATATATTTGATGTGTAAGTTGAAAGTGGTTGTTTTATATGTGAAATTATAACATGAATGTTCACTCAACGATCAAATCAGAAATTATATTTCATAAAAAAAATAATAATAAAATTATTGAGGAGAAAAAATAGTGTTTCATCTTTTTGTGTATTCATAACTTCATATAATATTATATCCTGATGTATTTTGATGTTGATAATTATAATGAAACCGGGATGTAATTACTAATTACCCTAATATTAATAGCGAAAGAAATTGTTAATATATTCATTGTTCATTATTATTAAACATGTTTATGTATAAAAGACGATTGAAAAATCAAAAATTCGAAAATAAGTAAACAAATTTGTTATAATAAATGTTAACTGTTGATTTTAATTGGCTAAATAAAAAAGTTCACCAAAATTTTTATCAATTTTGAATGTAAATACAAACACTTAGATTCGATGAAAATGAATTCTATATAAAGTTAATGGAAGAATAAAACTGATATAACTCATTTTGAATAAATAATAAATAAAATAAAAGTGTAAAATTTGTGATTTTATATGGAACAAATATATCCAAATGACAATTCTATTCGTGATGTTTTGACAGTGTTTCAAACAAGTGTTTAATAGTTTAAATAAATTTATTACGTTATGTAGAAATTTTATTGTTAAAAAAATTGGCCAAAAATAACTCGAAAAAATAAATAAATAATGAAAATTTTAAAATAAATATAAATAATTGATAAGAAAAATAGCACAAGAATCTTTCCATTAAATATGTTCGCTTCAACAGGGTAGAAATAAATTACACATAATTGTCACTTAATATTTAACAAATTAATAATAAAAATGTGATTATGTAGATTGATCTCAATTGAGAGATATTTAAAGACATATAATAGTTCACAATTTATTATTTATTATAAAGATGTGAATACACCTAATTCTGTTTTTATACGATAGATTGGTTACTGGAGAAACAAAAAAACAAAGTTAAAATGTAGAAAAAAGAAAAAATTTCCAATACAGCAAATAGAAAAATAAATAAATAATCATAAATAACAACATTCTCTTCATAGAATTTGAGCCAATCGTGTTGAATCAAAATAAGTCGTGTAAAAAGAGAATCAATGTTTTTTTTTTACCCAATTCGTATTATTTCAAATTCGTGTAAAAACAGAATTAAGTGTATTTACAAACAATTATTGTAAATATATAGGGGAATCTCAAATAAGCGCTGTATATATACAGGGCGACGCTAGATTTTTTTCTTTTATAAATCTTCGATAATTTCACAGCATATAGTATTCATCAATTTGTTAAAAAAAAAAACAATTGAAAAAATAAACGTAAAAAAATCTAATTAAATATTAGAAAAGACATTTTTTTGCTAGCGACGTCTTTGTTTCATAAAATGATTTATATCCATATTAAATTTGGATGAATGTATTTAAGATTTTAAAAAAAAAACAAAATACTAGATCTTTGTTTTACTGTTCTAAATGTACTCTTATTGAAATTTAACAGAAATATATCGGAAGATTTCATTATCTTGATTGAAATGTGTAGTATGTAAAGTTTATGTTACTGTAAAAGTTTATTCATAAATAAACGCCCATTTTAAAGTTCTAAAAAATCAAAAATCGAATTTTCATTTCTACTACCCCTAATCATAATATAATATTGTAGGCTTTATAATATTGGGTTGAATATAGTTTTTCAATCGAAAATGAAACTTAATTATTGAAAGTTGTCGATTATTTCAATAACTCACATTCTATCTTCGATACTCATATGGTAATGTTTCACTTTGAAGTCTACAAATTCACAACTTGATCTACTCTAGTAAATATGCAGATGGAATAATTTCCGCTTCATTTGTCCTATTCATGGCAGTTTCTGTTAGTTGAAGAAGAGAAATTGCTATTTTGTTTATATTTTGATGATTGTTGAATACATATGGCCAATCTATAGTAAACAACTTATATAGGATATAATAAATATAGATTGTACTATAACTAAAAAACTACGTTGCTGGATCAGTAACAATTATGTTGCGACTACTAACGATTGGTCTATTGACAGCAAGCTACTATTTAATAAAAATATCCCAAGAGTTCTACAGTGCTACATAATTTCTGCTGATTTCGCAAAGTATTACCTTTACAAGAAATTTACTATAACGTTAAAGTTATAGTCATAAACAAAGGATATCTGAAACTGAAATCTAGATTAGTTTATAAATTCAATAAGGTAAATATTTCTATTAAAATTAAATGAAACATCCGGATTTGACATTTTCGATATTGTTCATTGCATTTATATCTAATAATAAGTAAAGAACTTAAAGCTCTTACTATGCTTATCGAAAGCCATAAATATTGGACTTGCGAGCTTCGGGAATTTACATTTGCAATATCCACTTGCTATCTGATATATTATCTATTCTGGAGTCTTTAAATTCTAACATTATCGAAAATTCGTTTCAACTATCAAACACTGAACATATAATGAAGAAGATTTTTTCGGTATTTATTTTATCGAGATTAAAATAATTCAATTTCTTTACTTCCATTTTAGAATGCAATTATTCTACATTCAAAATTGGAATACTGGATATAGATTATTCATTCCGAAACTGCTAAATTGAGCAATAACAGCGTACCATTTTAAATAGTAGTCATGACAACATAAAAATAATAACAAAAGAATTAATTTGTATAAGTTGATTAAATGTCATAGACAATAATAAATATATGAATTTCGTGCAAATACTAAAAACAAAATTCTAGTGTTAAATTGAATCTGCTCGTAGAGAAAACAGTGTGTGCAACTCGATAGGATGGTCATCAATTCATTTCATACTTAATGACTGTCATTCTAATCATGTTGCATAATATACTATTCTAAACGTTAATCATAAATTTAAAAAAAAATCATAATACAGTAACTATCTATTTTCCAGTCATTTTATTTCTAGTTATTTCTATTATGAAATATTAATTTTTATTGCAATTATACTAAAAACATATGTCAATCAATAGAAAAAATATTGGATTTTCCGTTTTATTGACAATTTTGGAGATGGAAAAACATTTTCCTTTGTGTCAATCCATTTGAGAGAATTATTTCGATATATTTTTAATTTTTTATAGAAAATTGTTATTAATTTATATAACAATATTATATTTGTAAAAATGTTGAAATCGGAAAACGGAAATAATATGTTGTGTCAATGGAAAACCGTTGTATTTAGTAAATATATGTCAATTTATACTTCATTATTATTCAACTATGGCAAATAGATTTTACAGTAATTATCAATATCGATATGAGTGTAGCATTAAATTGAGCATTGAACATAATTTCAAATAAATTTAGTAAAATTAAATGAAAGTAAAATATGGAAAGTTGATGGGATTAATTGCAAATTTCCACAATTTTAAAAACTACCTCATACTAATATTATTATCGATAACAAAACTATATTAATAATATAATGAGTCTGATAGATATATCAGATTGATATGTTTCTAAACGAAATTCGGGTCAACTTCAATCGTGATTGTGAAGTTTAATTAAGAACAACAATACTATTCAATAATAATAATTCCAATCTACTTTCCTTGTTCAAATATAATGCGGGCTCTTCAACCTAGTTTTTACATATATTTCTATATTTGTATATACCTATATATTATATTTTGTTTCTGTTTTGTTTTCAATGTTTCTTTTTTATTTTGTCATATATGTTGAGTTTTGCTTCATAGATCGTGACTTGTTGAATCAAATTTATTCTGGGTCAATTAAGAATCGATAGTTAATGTTATTCTCACAAGTTCAAGGCCTGTTTGTAGAATCCTCGGGAAGAATTTGACCGCATAAGACAGAAAACAGGTTCCAAATAACATGATAGTATAGGTATGTTGGAGCGAAATCAAAGTCAAATGACAAATTTACTTATAACGGTATATATAAAGATATATATGTATATATAGATTACATTAATTGAATATATGATTATTATAGCATGAATGGTCAATTATAATATATTTATGTATACTACTAGAGAAAAATTGATATAATATATGCATTATCGACGTCATTTTTAGGTAATCGAATAACTAGTGACTGTGGCCCAATATCGTTGTTAGTGTAGGTGTTATAATGTTGAGGTAAGGAATATAATATAATGTTAAGTTCATTGACCATGATTGGAACATAGTCAAGGCCAGGACCTGGTTCTGGTCAAACTATCAGAGATAACTGTGCACTAAGACAGTCAGAATACGAATGGCCAAGTCGAAACCAACAACAACACCAATCCTTGAACGATTTGTTAACCAACAAACGGTAAATTCTGGGAGCAATTCCGTATTGCACACTATAGTTAGTTGCGCATATGAATGAAGAACAACCACAAATACAACTATATTCTATTAACTAGATATGTTTAAATGTTGACAGTGTGTGTGGCTACTTCGTAGAGTCCAGATAATGTGGAGGACTGCCAGAATAATATTTGTGATTTTGTTTTGTAGTGTTTCAGCTAGGGCACAAGATGATTCCCTTGCCAGTAGCTTCCTTTCAGGTAATAAATCCAAAACAAACAAAAATTATCAACATCTTAGTTTTTTGCCTTCTTACAGTTTATTCCATAGCCTGTCAACAAATTCGAGAACAGTTAGTTAATCTACCTTTAAAATTAAATGACAAATCATATAAACATACTGTCCTAATTCGATGTTACACGTTCAACACCCTAATCGGTGAAAATTTATTTTACCGTTAACGTTGAAAATACTAAAGCATTACGTTTTATTGTCAATAGACTGATAAATTTTGAAGAAATTCAAATTAAAACAAAAACACTTTTCTGTTTTTGTTCCGTTTATTTCTAAATTAGTTCAAGACAATTTATCGGATAAATTTTGATTCATAGTTGTCGATGTTTCTATATAATGAATCACAACTCTCCACGAATGGAACGGCCCAAATAACAATAATTAGCGGTGAAACTTTATTAATATTGTTATATACAATTACGTAACTTCTTCAATAAATTTCCATATATTATTTTGAATTTTGTACGAGAATTTCCACAATGATTTATAAGCTATTTTTGTTTTTATTTGAACGCATCAGCAACAAAATACAGATATAAACTCCAATATTTCCTTGGAAATACCCATACAAATGGATATCAAACTGAAATGAAATTGGAAAAGACTAAGACAGGAATATTAACGGAAATTTATTGCCCTTTGAGACTTTCAAATACTAGATAATTGTTCCAAACAGACTGTCAAAATATATTTTAACAGCGAAATAAATTCACACCAAAAATATCACAAAAAACACAAATAATTATTAAAAATTAGGGTGGGCATATGTCTACAATGATATTTGTGATATTTCTATCTTTTCCCTAGTTTAATACATTAAAGATTGCATATTGTAATATGCTAAGCTCAACTATAACTGTTATCTTTCCGTTATTTCAAAAGATAATCGTAGAATAACGAGCAGTTAATTATTTTATTTTTTATTAGCATGATTAAAATTAATAAAACTCGTAGATTTTTTTAACGGATGTAATGCAAACATAAATATAATACCGGTAGAAAAGTTCTCTTTAAATATAATGATTTTGTTTATCGGAATAAAATAAAAAATTCCAGGTTTATTGGATACAATTACTAGTACTGCCGATTCGAAAGATTGTCCAGGTGTATGTGTTCATGCCTTAGCAACGATAATTTGTTACGATGTTCTGGAAGATGTTGTTTGTCCATCATCATCAATGAAATGTTGTGTTGAACCACCTGGTACAAACACAACAGAAAAAATACAACAGAATATTGAAACAACAACACCACCAACATCAACAAGTATTGTACCAATAACAACAACAACACAAATAACAACAACAAAAATATCAACAACACCAATAACAATAAAACAAACAACAACATTATCACCAGTATCAACAATATCGCATCAGGTAATAACAATTTTGAGTTGAATTAATTTTTTTTTATTTAAATCAATCATTAATTTTCAGCAAGAAACCAATAAAAATGAAAATCAAAAAAGTGCAAATATAACTAAAGGAAATTCGGGTAATCAATTTTAAAGATTTTTTTCCATTATTAACTTTTATTTGTAATCCCAGTTAAAGCTTGTCCTGGTGTATGCGTTGCTGATAGGATAGCTGATTATTGTGAAGCTATTTTAACAACAGAAGATTTATGTAAAGCTAGTTTAAGATGTTGTGTGTCTAGTGATGTATTTGGTGATAAAATACCACCGAATCTAATATTTCCAAATAAAACAAAAAGTAATTATACTATAACTGAAGTTAGAACAACACCACGACCAATAACAACAGGACATCTTTCAAAAACGACACCATCAACAATAACAACAACAATATCAACAACAATTAAACCTCCAACATCCTCACGACCGGCTAGTTTTAAACAATGTAAAGGTGAATGTGTAAGTGGTTTATTCGCATTATTTTGCGACGATATTGATTCAGACGCTTATTGCCCATCAGAAGGAAGTTGTTGTATTACATCGGTAATAAAAAAAAAAAATCTTCTTATTTACGATTATTTATAAAACTAATTAATTTCTAGCCTATTGATGAATTATTAACGACTACAACAACAACAATGAAACCAACAACAGTTGATCCAGGACCACGTTGTCCTGGTTTTTGTTTATTAAATATAATGGCTGCATTTTGTGAACGTCCTTCAATATTGATCCCACATACATCTAATTGTAAACGGGGTTCAATTTGTTGTGATAACACGAGAGCTGTTAGTTCACATAAACCAAAACCAAAACCTCAACATATACCAACAACAACAACAACAACAACTACTACTGTTGATCCACGGAATGAATGTCCAGGATCCTGTATTGTATCATATTTAAGTTTTACATGTTTCAGTAAGTAAATTAAAAGTAATTACAATTTTAGATAAATTATTATTTTCTTAATAATTATCGATAATGATTTAGGGAATGCTGAAATGACTGAATTATTTAAATGTAAAAAATCTGGAACGAAATGTTGTGCACCGAAATCATTAATAAAGGAAGCGCTAGGACAAAAAGATACTGATATACAAAATAAAGATTTTACGGTACAAATAAATCATACAACAATTCCTTCAGTATCTGATCCACCACAAAGTAATTTATAATTAACTATATTTCGTTTAATATAAATCAAATAAATAAACATTCTTAGCTTCAGAGTCGAATAAAATTGCATCAACAACGACAAAATCGCCTGCTTATAGTAAATATGTCTGTGGTGTAAAAGGCACATCGCGTACAGGACGTGTTGTGGGTGGTGAAGATGGTGATCAAGGTGAATGGTGTTGGCAAGTTGCTTTAATCAACTCTCTGAATCAATATTTATGTGGAGCAGCCTTAATTGGTACACAATGGGTACTGACAGCAGCACATTGTGTTACAAAGTAACAAAACAAAAAATTAACATAAATTTATATATTTCAATGGAATTATTTCTAGTATTGTACGTTCTGGTGATGCAATTTATGTTAGAGTTGGTGATCATGATTTAACACGAAAATATGGTAGTCCTGGTGCACAAACATTAAGAGTTGCTACAACTTATATCCACCATAATCATAATAGTCAAACGTTAGATAATGATATTGCGTTATTAAAATTACATGGACAAGCCGAATTGAAAGAAGGTGTTTGTTTAGTATGCTTACCAGCTAGAGGTGTTAGTCATGCTGCTGGTAAACGATGTACAGTGACCGGATATGGTTATATGGGCGAAGGTATGCATTTTGTCAATAACCTTAAAAAAAAATGCCTTTATTTATAAATTTTTAGCCGGTCCAATTCCATTACGAGTACGTGAAGCTGAAATACCAATAGTTAGTGATGCTGAATGTATACGGAAAGTTAATGCTGTTACTGAAAAAATCTTTATATTACCAGCTAGTAGTTTTTGTGCTGGTGGTGAAGAAGGCAATGATGCCTGTCAGGTATACATTTTTTAAGTTTATTTGGGATATTCATACACAAATTAGCCCTAAATAAACATTTTCATGCAATATCAAATAATTCAAATGAAACCATTTTTTCTTTCGACTTGTTCTTAGGGTGATGGTGGCGGTCCATTAGTTTGTCAAGATGATGGTTTTTATGAATTAGCTGGTTTAGTTTCATGGGGTTTCGGTTGTGGTCGTATCGATGTTCCAGGTGTTTATGTAAAAGTATCTTCATTTATTGGATGGATTAATCAAATAATTAGTGTTAATAATCTATAAACCAAAAATTCCAATATTTATTATTCTATAATTTCTCTTTTACTGTATATATACTTTAAATTATACAAAAATAAATCTACATTATTTTAATTGTTACCAAATAAGTACTAATGACATCTATTTGTCAAAAGATGTAACTGCTGTTGTGTAACATAAGTAAATAAAAGTATTTTATTACTTAAATATAAAATATTGTTTAGTAAATTCTTATATTTGATTATACATTGCTCAAACATAATTTCTAATTTTTTTCTAATTGAACCATCCTAGAAATTTCTATAAAAAACAATAATTTACAAAAATAACCGCCATTTTCTTACATGTCAAATATACAAGTTGACCAACTTTATTGATAAAATTTTTCTAATTAATAATATAACAATTATAGTATTACGCAGCTCAGAATTTCACCTTCTACATTAAAAAAGATATATTTAATAATACTTAATAGTTTACCAAATGTATTCAAATTGATATATAATTTTAATAATTTGCAATTAATGTATTGATGGTTGCTGACGAATTTCCTATAATATATTTGCATAGATGGCGTCACAAGTAAATACATATTAACGAGAAGTAAACTTTCTGACAATCAGATTATAAATTTTAATTTTTATTGCATACAAGTAATAATTTGTTAAATAAACTTAAAATTCGAATCACTTTAGATGATAATTCTTAAACGACAATTAACCTCCATATATTCACAGCGGTCATTTCAAAACTGTAACCGTTTACAGATTATACGCCAAATTTTTACTGTTGAAAATTATTTATTGAAGATAATGAATTTCTATGTTTATTCCTATGTAAGCGATAATTTTTTTATTGATTTATAGTGTAAATAAATTGTGGATCAGGACTACAATTTAGATAATGGTTAATATCGGAATACGATTCTTATAATCACGTGGTATGGCGACAACAATAAAGATACATATAGAATCGTTGTATTATTGTCAATAATGTAGAAAGAGAGAAAAACAAAAAAGTATGCGCATTAGTGATCAAAGTTAATATGGCGTCCGGTAAATAATGTCTAGAATTTGATTATTCGATGGTGGATGCCCGCGGTTTAGTGTGACTATCGGTAAAAATGGCGGTGCGGACTTGGGAAGTAGAAGTTTTTAATATAAATGATGAAAATATTTTTAATCCGAAATATAATAAAAAAGTTAAATTACGTGCCGATTATGATCCCCAAGGAATAAATATTAAATTATTAGAGGGTATGTATTTATAATAAATAAAATAATATCCATTATTGTTATATTGTTTTTGAAGTTTAACCCTTCAGGTATATAACAATATCGTTGTTTCATTTTCGATTATATTAATTAAACTTGATAATCAATAGTTATCAAGAAATAGTTTTATGTTTCAGTCAATCGTTATGATAAAAATAGTTTTATTGTTCTATCATATTATCGTATTACTATCATTGTTATTGTAGGAGCTGATTCTCAAATATTGCAAGAATTTCAAATCTCACAATTTTCCGAATGTTGTAAAGTAGGATCTAAGTCGTATATATTCGCATTTGATAATGAAACAATATTATTTAAGTTTTCTACAGTTGAAGGTAAATTTTCTTTAATATATTATTATTATTGTGATTATTGTAATTATAATAATAATAATTATTATTATCATTTGTAGATGCTAGAAATTTTTCAATAGCGATAACGAAAATCAAATCCGGTAAAGGTGCATCAGTATTTTCTGTTAGAACTGAAGATTCATCAGCAACACAATATTTTCAATTTTACGGTTATTTATCACAACAACAAAATATGTTACAAGATTTCGTTAGAACATACACTTATCAAAGAGCAATATTATCGAATTTAGACGACTTTAAGGTATTATTTATCTATAAATAACTGAAATTGATCATGATTATTTTAATTTTTGTTATTTTTAGGATAAGGTAATTCTAGATGTGGGTGCTGGTTCCGGTATTCTATCATTTTTTGCCGCTCAAGCTGGTGCTAAACGAATCTATGCTGTTGAAGCATCAACAATGGCTCATTTTGCACAAGTAATCATTCATATTATTATTATCATTAATTGAAATTCTTAATTTTATAAAACTTTTAATTATTATAGAAATTGGTAGATTCAAATAACTTATCAGATTTGATAAAAGTAATACCTGGTAAAATAGAAGAAATCGAATTACCAGAAAAAGTTGATGTAATAATATCTGAACCAATGGGTTATATGTTGTATAATGAACGAATGTTAGAAACATATTTACATGCTAAAAAATGGTTAATACGTGGTGGTAAAATGTATCCATCACGCGGTGATTTACATATAGCACCATTTACAGATGATTCATTATATATGGAACAATATAGTAAAGCAAATTTTTGGTAGTTATAATTTTACTTAATCATGAAATTTTTTATAATCGGTATTTATTTAGGTTCCAAACATGTTTTCATGGTGTTAATTTATCGGCTATACAAAATTGTGCTGTTAAAGAATATTTTAGACAACCAATTGTTGATACATTTGATATTAGGATTTGTATGAGTAAATCAATTAGACATGTTGTTGATTTTGCTGAGGCTCATGAAACTGATTTACATACCATAGGTATTATATTATAATATAATCCAATCGAATATAATAATATCAATTATAATTGTAATTATTAGATATACCATTAGAATTTCATATATTGGAATCGGGAACATGTCATGGTTTAGCATTTTGGTTCGATGTAGCTTTTGCTGGTTCGCAACAAATAATTTGGTTAAGTACAGGACCAACTGAACCATTAACACATTGGTATCAAGTTAGATGTTTACTTGAACAACCATTATTATTGAAACAAGGACAAGTTTTAACTGGACGTGTACTTCTTGTAGCTAATAAAAGGTTATATATACACATATATGTTTAATATATATATATATAAACTAAATTGACAATTAAATTGCTTATTATAAATTTTATAGGCAAAGTTACGATGTAACGATAGAATTAACAGTAGAAGGAACAAATCAAAGTTCTAGAAATACGTTAGATTTGAAAAATCCGTATTTTCGATATACAGGTGCTCCAGTTCAACCGCCACCTGGTATTTCTAATGTATCGCCTAGTGAAAATTATTGGAGCCAATTGGATGCACAAGGTGTTAGAAATGGTATTCTATACGATTCAATTTAATATTAAATGAATAATTTAATTGTAATTGTAGCTGTTAATATGGTTAATGGTATGTCAGTTAATGGTCTTGGTGAAGTATCAATGGATACAACACAAACAATTATAAATAGTAATATGATGGCAAATAATTTAATAGCATTAGGTAAGTAGAAAATTAATTTCGTTAAATTTAGAAACATTTAATCTAATTTATCAGTGGATCCATCACATCTGTCTGAAGCTACCCAACCAAATATACATCCTGGATGTATATCAAGTACTGGTAGAGGTCGTGTTGCTGCTAGTCCAACGTCAACTCATACTGCTCAATTAATTGGTGGTGCTGTATCACCATCATTATTCACATCACCTAATCCAGCTCAGGTATTTTTGTTATAATAACAATAATTCTATTATCAATTTAATCGATTATATTATTATTCTTACATAGCAACAACCAATTGTGATGACAAACTATCCAGTTAGTGCAAATTTAATGATTGGAGATTATGTTACACCAGGTAATGGTGTAGCGATGCCAGCATATCGTCAGTAGTGTGTCCAAAAAGAAAAAATAATGCTCAAATTAAAACAAAAAGTTAATAATATAAATGAAAAACTATTATGAAATTTAACCAAGAGTTTACGTCAACTGAGTTATTTTTATTATTTAAATTAGAATTTCTATTTTTAATTATAATTTTTTTTTTGTGATTTATATACTAACAAAAAGTATTTCCGACTTTTTTTTCTTTTCAAACAATTTTATTTGATATTGTCGATATCTAGAATAATGTTGGAAACATTTTTTGATAGAATTTTTCTAATAATATTTAGTTCCATGCCTTAGCTTGTCTGAATGCGGCAGGGAGCAAACATTTCGTATTATAATCATTATGTAGTTAGTAATTTTACTATTTAATAGAATTGGATGATTATTTTTCGATTAAATGAGAATCCAATTTTTCAACATCACAGCGTATTCGAATTAGAAAATTAAATTATATTAGATTTTTCTAAGTCGCATCACAGTTTTCGTATAAAGTCATATTATTATTTTTATTGAAAAAAATGACAATAGAAAAATTGTTTTATTATTTTATCTAAATATAGCAACATTATTGTAATTTAGTATTAATTTGAATTGTATTTGTTTTCTGAATTAATTTATAATACAGCCTTTTAAGGCTGTAATAGCTTTTAATTTGAATAATTCTCAATCATCTCAAAAAAATAATTTGTAGCGCATTATTTTACGATGGTAGCTATTATTTTAAAATATCTCTCTTGAAAAAAATATTTTAATTTGTAAATGTTGCTATTTTGTCTGTGATATTTTGGTTATTTTATTTAATGAAACGCATTTCCTTTTTTTTTTGATCAAGTTAGATATAGTAACAACATTAGATTGTTTACCTACCGTGTTTGTATATTTATTTTACAAAATATTCAAATTCCTTTTTTTTAAAAAAACAAAACAAACGAATTTCATTTTTATGTGAAATAAAATTTAATTTGATTCTTGTGAAATTTTATCGATCGAACAGGCAATAGAAGAACAAGAAAACAATTGATATAATACAAGTACGTAATGAAGCATATTCTGCCTTATTACTATTACAATTGTGCAGTGGCAGTATTACACGATAATATATGCTTCATCTATAATTAGAGTAACTTGTACATTGAATTCAGTAAAGAAAAACATTACATCATGGATTTGTTGTATTATTGTCCCTTCTATTTGTAAAAGAAAAGACAGTTTAATTGTGTACTTTTTATTTTTCGTAGTAAGTTAATTGATACAGTTTGACACGGTGTTTTAATTACCTGAAAATAAGAATGGTGGTTTTTTTGAATAGCGACATCTTGTGGTGATTTGTTTAATTAATTATTATAGATTTCTACTAGTGCCAAAATACTGTTACTAGTAAAAATTTGAAATTCAAATGAAATTAAGTTCAATTACCATCCTCCATGACCGCCACCAAATCCATATCCATAACCATATCCACCACCGAAGCCTCCTCCATAACCACCACCGTATCCTCCTCCATACCCACCACCGTAACCTCCTCCATATCCACCACCGTAACCTCCTCCATATCCACCACCACCACCATAATAAGCTGGTCCTCCATAACCATAACTTTTCGCTACATACAATCCCCCATATGAAGGATAAAATGATTTGGCAGCTATAGCTCTTTAATTTGAATTAAATATCATTTTATGAATTTCCAAAAAAAAAATAATTAAATAAAAGTTACCCAGCTGCAAGACCTAATCCAGCTTTAGCACCAATTAAACCAGCACCAGCTAATCCAGCACCAGCTAATCCAGCACCGGCTAATCCGGCACCGGCTAAACCAAGACCAGCAGCACCAAGTGCTACTTTGCCTAATAATATTGGTGATCGTTTTATTCGTAAATTTTCAACACTTTCATTATTATCATTATTTGATTGTTGTTCAGCATTGATAAATAATATAAAACTAACTAATAAAACTGCAATAACCGTTAATTTCATTTTAAAAATTTATTATTAGTTTTTCAAGATCTTGTTATCACGGTAACAACTGGTAATACTGAAACCGAAACCGTTTCCCAAATTATTTATATATACAATGTACCAATAAAAAGACTGTTGAAATCCTGTTTTTAAAATACATACATTGACCCCATCAAAAAATCTGTAACCTATTGTGATTCAAGATCGATAAATTTTTATTCATTTGTACAGACCAGTATCTGCTGAGTGATCTTATGTAAATTGGTTGGACGTGATATTTTTCAAATCATTTATGTTCTTTTTTTATTGTTTTTCGTTTCATATCCTTGAGGTTGAAATTCTTCTCAATTATTATAAGAGTAATATAATTATACAGTCGATGTCTAAAGATATTATTTTGATTCTTTTTCTTTGAATATCATCTATCAAATTTTCTATAATCTATATAGATACGTAATAATTATACTTATATTTTTTTCCAAAATTTGCAATCTTACATTCATATTTAAATTTTATTATTCTCAAAGAATTCCAATCATAAATTAATAACTAGCAGGAAAATGATGTAAGATTTAAAAAATTTATTAAAATTGCAAATCATACCCATATAGGTATTTTTTTTTTTTTTTTGAATCGCAAAAATATCAAATTCGAATGACAAGCGATTTTTTCCTCTTGGAAAAAACAAAAAACAAAACAACATTTAGCATAGTTTTGTTATGATTGAGATCTTGATCTTCAACTTTACCATTACCTTGTACAGATTTTATTCTCTATCTCTATCAATTTTGGTTGGAATTATATATTTTTTTTTCTAATCATGGTACAATGCGAAATTTCGTTTTAACGAGACGAGAGTTTATCGAACTAGAAACTTTACGCTAACACCCTTTTATAAATTGCCACTGTATTATTATTTTGTTTTACTTAGTAAGTGCTTTCAAATTTTATATTAAAGGTTTTATTGAGAGTTCCTGAGAAAATTGCTGAAAATTGAAATAGTTAGATATATAAAAGTATATGAGTATTGAATTTCAATTTTCCATTTGACTTATTATCATTTATTGATTTGTTCATTTTATTGTTTAGGACTTCTATTGTAATAAAATTGAAGTTCTTGTCATTCTAATCAAAATTGATTGTTCATTGTACAAGCAATCAATTTTGAAAATATTCCGTTGAGATAATTGGTTTTGTAAAATTACACCTGAAGCGGGACCGTTCTAATGGCGAGCAGTTCGGACATTCGTCTGCCGAAATTTGGGGGAGGCATTTCGGCTGTGAGTATGAGAACAATATTGATGCGTTAAGTACCTAGTGTAGCAAGAGTTATTATATATAGACTAGGGAAGCGAGTATTGTTCCGAGTCGAAATTTATCACATCAGTAGGATATACAGATTTTTATTTCTTTTGTTATTTTATAACTACGACAATTTTAGGTAGGTTATCAATATAGGATTTCAGGGGGTCACAACTGAAAGCTTACTCTCATAAAATTGATGACCTAACTAAAAATAGCATATTGATAACGTTTAAGAAGTGGAAAGATGTGAATATAAGAACACACTTCAAAGGCTATTGATATCCCAAATTTCCTTGTCCGAATATCTTTTATAGTGAGCTAAACTCCGACTCGGAGGTCCACCTGGTATATTCTTAAGGAACGGCAG
Source organism: Zonitis immaculata (assembly GCA_037414775.1). Taxonomy (NCBI): domain Eukaryota; kingdom Metazoa; phylum Arthropoda; class Insecta; order Coleoptera; family Meloidae; genus Zonitis; species Zonitis immaculata. The sequence continues at coordinate 66,841 of JAZBGX010000011.1, forward strand.
TTTGCCTCTTTGTCTGGGGTGACCTAATAAGAGCTAAAGTGAGCCCTGTCTAAAGATAGACATTAAGATCGCGAAATCTATAGATCTATATAATACAATTTTGTAGTATAGTAGATTCCGCTTAATTGGGACGTCAGTTTATTGGGTTAGCGGCTTATTAGGGACATTTTATAAAGAACAAAAAACTTTTAATGATATGAATACGAATTTTTCACGTTTATTTGAGACAGAACTCCAGTTAATTGGGACAAAACAGTTCAAAATTCGTGGAAAAACTTTGCAAAAAATCAATATTTACAAATTTCGAGACATTCGTCTCACCAGTCAGAAACGATAAAATCCGAAAAGTTTTGATTTTCATTTCCAGTAATATTTACTTGTTAATATGTAGATATACGTAATTTTAATATAATAAGATTATGAAATTGAAATCGTTAAACTTTTTCAATTATTATGAAAATATGTGGTGATTTTCGTTATTTGCTCAAGTTCTTTCATTAAATCATTGGGCTGTAGATTGCCTAAAGAAATTTTTCGGATAAATGGGACGCCGAATATTTGGGACAAAATGGGTGTTCCAGAAGTGGCCCGTTTAAGCGGAATCTACTGTATTATCATATAATTCCATATCTAATTCATCAAAATAATTAACACCGACACATCTTTTCAGTGTTTTTTTTTTCCCTCCTCCAATTATTTGTATTTGTGAGGTGATAAAAACTATGGCAGAAAAATTCCAATAATAATTTTATTCTAAATTTGTTTATTTTCACATTCTATTAGATAAATTTTACAATTTTTTTTTATAGAATTTTTGTTTAGTCACGTTTTTTTTTGTTTTTTTTTTGTGATATTATGGATTTTCGATTTCAATTTCCATTCCATCATAATTAACCAATTAATTAAATAAACTCCTGAAAATGATTCGACCCTTATCAATTATGTTTCAATAACTAAATTTCTATGGATTTCAGAAAATTTTGAATACAAAATAACTTTTTCTTTATATAACGAGTTTGAGAAATTCACAAGGCTGTCTGGAACTATTTAATTTATTAATGTCATTATTTTTTCTTTTGAGTCATCATATTCAAAGCCTTGACAATTGGATTGATTAAAATTTAATTTTTCTCAATTAATGATGTGCTTATTATAATCTCAACATCATCAATCATGTATCTAATTCTCATTTATACTGTAAAGAACTTTTCCAAGAGCACATTAATGATCTAATTATAAATGCCCTTGATATAGAATTCTTCCTTTATATTATTATTATGAGTAATGATAATAAGAATTTTCAGTATATTGATTCTTAGTAATTGAAAGTAATCCATCTTTTGAAGCTTTTTTTTGGAAAGCTTTCAGGTAAACACTGGAATATTTTAAATGGAAAACTATATGATGTGATGTTTATTCATGCGAGAATAGCAAGTGTCATAAATAACATTCAATGTTGTGCAAGAAAATTTCCACAATTTTTCTCGTTTATAATCAACAAATTTTTCTTGAAATTATTTTGTATACCAATAATTCTTGAAATTAGTATAATTTTATTTAAATTTCTCAGTGAGGTCTGTAATGAAATTGACACAATATCAAATAAGATTGAGTTCCCAAAATTTAGAATGGTTGTTGATAACGAGGGTAAATCAAATTTAGAAATGGTTCTGAATCTTTTCTCTGATTATTTATTTATTGATTTTAAAATTTCAAATTTTTATCAAGAATTTATAAAACAAAATATTTTGAATTTTATACTAACGTGAAATATAAATTAATATTTTAAAAATGCTATACTACTCTATGTGAGATATAAATATGAAGAAAATGATTTATAATTTTACAAGCATTAAAAAAGTATCTCAGAAATTAATCGCTTTAGTTTTTAGAGTTAGTAATTATTTCATATTTAAATTAATCTATAAATTTTAGTTACTGAATTATTTCAGTTATTCAGAATATTGTAAATTCAATACCAAAATAGCCAATTTGAAATAAACAATTGAATAAATGGAGATAACAGCCCTGTTAATTCAATGAATTTGAGGATAAAATTATTTATTATTCTCTATACGTTTTACAAAATAAATGAACCTCAATCGAGTAATTAATAAATAATCTTAATGATTTTCTCATAATAAATAACATAGAAGATTTCGAAAATTCATCGACCAATAAAAATAACAAAAAATCAATTCGTAGGTATTCCATGATTTTATGTATTTTAATAATACAAGATCTTCTAACTACAGCAACATTGAATTGTCGATTATTTTATTCACGTCCGAACATCACTAATTTGATTTTATCTTTTTTTATATTCTTATATCGAAAATTTAAAACATTTGAATTTTTTTTATTTTTCGAGGGTGCCTTTGAATAATTTAAATATAAACGTTAATGCTCAATTATTTTTTATTCAGAAATTTAATCAATATAAAAGTTTTCATTTAAATTATGGTAGCGGTTATACCGTATATTCTTGAATATTTGTTTCTTTTTTTCATTTTTATTTTAATGAGTAGCTGAATATTCTTGAACAGTTGCATGAGCATGCCCCAGATTGAGAACATCTGCTCCAACATTAAGGTCCTTACACATTACAACTTTCCAGTCCGATTCGAAAGTTTTGTTCCTATGGCATCCAGTTTCTACTCTAATGATGATCACAAGTCATTAATACACAAGAAAATTGAAATTGTTTCAAGTGTTCCGTTACTCACTTACCAACACAAAATTATTCGTAGACTATCAACAAAAGAATATATTTATGAATGAATTGATAAAATACGTAATCAAAAATGGTAAAAAAAGTGCAGTTTATTGAAAAAGAAATTTTAACGTCGAACAAATGGAGAACGTGGAATAAAATAAATAAAACATCTGGAAATGTTGACAAAATTGAAAATGTTAATTCTATAAAATATTGAAAATATAACAATAGATAAATATTTCGTCAAATACAAATTCTCTATATTAAATTGAGAAAATACAGCAATAAGAAATTTGCAAGAAAATTATAATTATTTAACTTTATTTTTTCAATAAACAACATTATGTAATTATTAATTATTAGAAGCCTTGCTATCGAGTCTTCTCTTCTATTTATGTTCTTATTATTAATAAAGAGAAGTAATTTGAAGTGAAAAGATTTTAATGAATGTTTTATAGAAAGAAAGTCTATACAATAGAAAATAATAATTACATTATTTCAAAAAATTTAGTATTCGACGCATTTTCGATGCCAGAGTTGTACTTCTTTGAATAGAAATTTACAAAATAACAATAATTATTACGCGAAACTTATGAATCTTGTAATTATGAATTTATTAAAAATTAAATTTAGGATTATTAACCAGATTCAAGCCATTAAATGTTCGATTTATCCTATTCCAGCCTGATAATTGTCACATTGCCAATTTAACCAAAATGTAGTTCGTCTTTTATATAAAGAACTTCTAAAAGCTTCTTAGTTATGATCCGAATATAAATGCGCTTAACATATTATGTGAATATAATTCTTCCCTGGCTTATCATTATTATTATTATTATTATTATCAATCGATGATAATAATAATAATAATGTTTATTATATTTGGTTGTTGATAGGAAATTCGTATAACTCCGTTACTCCTATAATAAGTTTTTTTTTTTGTATTTATCGTGAAATGAAATTAAAGAAAGTTATACCGTTCGAAAGCTACCATATAGATAGATATGTGGAAATTAGAAATTAGGGTTGTATGTTGCCGTGGAGGCATATAGAATAAAGTAAATGTACATCCATGACTTCTTCGTACAAAAAGCTTCAACCAAATGCAATCAAATGACTACATGGCTTTATTGTTTGTTTGTTTGTTCGTTTGTTGCCTAGGCTACATCATATTGGTTTTGCCAAAAATTGTTTTGATTAATAAAATATTTATATATGTAATTCTATATACTTAGTCAATTTTATTAAAGATGATCCACGTTACTTGCATCGGCAGAATTTGTGACGCACTTTCTAACAGCCTGTTGTTCAACTATTCACATATCTGCCAATACAAGCAACGTAGATCATCTTCAATGAAATTTACTATAATTACTCGGCATTCAATTGTATGTAGTGTTTTCATTACGATACATCAATTAATCGAGTCTGACAATGAGTAGAATTAGTTTTTTGAGGTTTTGTCCATTCAATTTGGATATCACTTAGCATTATATTATCTTTCCCATATAGATAATTAAAATAAATTATTATAAAGTTTATTGTTTTGTTTTTATTAAACAATACCGTTTCATCAAATCCATTCCTAAAACAAACATTGGATTAGAGATTAGCAGTTTTTATGAAAGAACATTAATGGAAGTTTTTGTTCTAGTGATAATAATGAGAAATCCCAGATTTTAGATGTTGGAATACTATAATTATAAGTAATCTTTTGAAAGCCGCAAAGAAATATGGATAGATAGATTCATATTTTTGACAAATAATTGGCAATTATTATTTATTTGTTTCAATTTTTATTTGAATTATTCATTCTAAATTGTTAAATTAACCTTTTAATAACAGTAATCTTAGTTGTTTCTTATTAAATTCATAGTTCGTATATATAGTTATTTGTTTTATAAGTTTGAACAATTGTAATAAATAATTCAGAATCAATTGTATTATTGTTTGATTGTTTTCATTTGATGGAATCATCTAGTCCCATGTTAAATTATTATTCTACTTCTCCCTATAGTCCTATTTATTTCCTGTCCCTCAATATTGATAAAAGTTGCAAATGAAGCCTCTGGAAATTCAGAAAAAAAAATCATCACAATAACATTTCTTATTTATAAAAAGTTCAAAAAGCGCACAATGCTGTCGCTATGGTTATATAATGATTTAGAAAAAAAAAGAAGTTACTTCACAATATTCGAGCTTTAGCTCAAATTGCTTGTTATTGACATCGTTTAATGTTAAAAAAAGCGCGAGTAATCGAGAAATTATAAAGACTTTTTTACCAACACACTATCAATGATTAGAAATAAAATTATAAATACGTCTTCTATATAACTTAATTGACAATGTCACTCAATTTAGTTTCAATTTATTATCAAAATCAAATCCGACGTTTTGAGGGAGCTTTTAAAAGCTTCTTATAGCAATGACATGAATGCAACAAATGTAAATATAAATCTTTCTTATTCCACGATAATCATCTATCGATTTCTAGATTTTATAATCTCTATATTTATGTAAAGTTTCCAATAATCCGGAAAACTGATATTCTGTAATTAGATAACAATATATATATTATAGTTATAGATTTTATAATAATAACGATTATTATTACTTATTGCTTAATCCTTGATTGAGCATTTTCTTATTTGCTCTAAGAATATTTATATAATCCTAAATAAAAATAAGAAACGGCAATTTTATTGAACTTCCTCCATAATACAGCATTTTAAAGGATCTCCAAGATCTTATTTTATGACAAAATATGTTCTTTGTATAAAGTCAACAATACTACACTTGAAAAGTTATTTTATTAGCTATTCAAAATGTTCTATATTGTTTGTTCAACAAGAAAAAAAAAATGGAGCCTTAACGAATTTTTCTAATGTAAGACCTAATATTACGAATATTGATTTTGTAAACTTGAAGAATAATTTTAAGAGGACATTAAATTCCGAAATTGCCCCCGTAAAATCCATTTACCTCAATCGTTGGTAATCCAACATTCAACCAATTAATTGACAAAGAGCTCTCAAACATCAATCAATAATTTCAATTAAACCAAAAACAATTAATAATGCTCAAAAATCACACTTTATATGGCAGCTTCAATATAGTTTTTTGTGGGTATAGTGAGAGTAAATGAAAGTTTCAAACATACATTGACTTTGATCCGTCGAAATGTTTCACACCAAAAAATCTCCCCCTTTATTCAAATTCGATTATAATTTGAAAATAAAACAATAAAAAAAATCAAACGATTGTTTCATTCGAAATCGTTGTTTTTCGTTGTCAAATTTCTATTTATTTCTAATCAATTTTTTTTTTTTTGTTAAAATTTTTATTCTTACAACGTTGAATTATTTATTTGGAAACATCATGCGAAAGCATTAAAAATTGAGTTGTTTCTTTTTATGTGCTATAGCGCAAGAAAATTTGATTAAGGATAATAAACAATTTATGAATAAATGTGGATATTTGATTTATTGTCGTGAAAAATTATCAATTAATACAAGAATATCAGCTTTCTATTTTATAGTTCAATGAGTTTTACTATCGCTATGAGCTGATGCTTCAGCGTTTGAACCACCACGACCACCCCAATGACCACCACCTGTACTATGACTAGAAGAACTTGCCGATGATGCTGAACCAGTGAAACCATTACCAGTAAATGTTTGTGTTTGTGCATTTGCTGTTGAATCTGAACCACTACCAGATGCACCGGCTTTAGCACCAGCTGTTGATGAACCACCATTACCAAAACCACCAGGTAATCCAGGAAAACCGTAATTGTTTTTATTAACACCAAAACTTTGACCACCATTGAAACCTGGATTATTGCCAAAACCTGGATTAAAACCATTTTGAGTGGCTGTATTTGCTTTGGCATTGGCATTAGCATTTGCTGTAGCATCAGCATCACCACCATCCCAGTTCCATTCTCCGTTTGGGTTATCGGCCCATCTAACTAAACGTATTTTTGTTGGTAACGATAACGGTACGTAAACATCACCGTCATTGTAATAAGCGACTGGTGATGCTAAAAATTGTAAATAAATAATTTTATTATCGAAAATTATCGAGTTCGAATAATTTGAAAATCTGACATTGATTTTTTTTTTGTTTTGAGGAGGAAAAAACAGTTAAATTTCTCAGTAATCCACCTTGTGTGGTTTCGACATTTATCTTATAGCATCGATAATTATTTACTTTCATCAATATTGAAGATCCTTGAATACTGAACTCATCAGAAAATCTATAAATCTATTGTTAAACTGAATAGAGTTAATTGCAATTTTAATAACAATACTTGTAGTTATTATAATAATTGAAATCTACACGATAATTTATTGTAATCTAGAATTCCATTTAGCACACTTACCCGGATAAATGGCTGCATTTACAGCAACAATTAATGCTATTACTACAAAGTACTTCATCTTATTTTTTGAACCAACTACTAAAAGCTAGTCAATGATAATATTAGCATGAATATTTCTCAATATATAATAAATCTTATCCCCTCTCTTATTACAATAATTTAATGATAATAATAACAACAGAAATTATAGTTTTTTGTTTTTTTGTGGACAAACTACGGGAACTACCTATACGAATTTCGTTAGAAACAATTGATGAGAAACTTGTTTAAAAATTTATGCAAATATTGAAAAATAACTAAAACTAATATGAAAAGATGATGTTATTTGATTTATTTATATATGTGGGGGAAAGATAACTAGGATTTTTATGTATTCTTTTTTTTATTGATTTAACATCTCCACACTTACGTCAGTATTTCTAAATAGCGTTAGAGACATTGTCCAATTGTTTTTTTTTTTTTAAATTATTGAATATAAAAATCATTAAAATCATAAAAATTTATGAATGATTGTTATCTAGTTTTTCGTGTCCTTGAATTATAGGGAAATTCAATTATAATAGAATCTAAAATATTAATATTTGAAATTTCAACAGAGGAAATTATAGAGCAACTGAAATTATAGTCGAACTCATCGCCGATAGGCATGGACTGAAAATAAAAATTAGAAAAAAAAATAATAAATAATAATAATAAAGCTTTCAGTTTTTAATAATTTTGATATTTTATTATATAATTCGATAACTCAACGATAATGTTAAATAGACATGAATTTTCCAGTATTATATGATTAAATAAATCGCTCTATGTCAGTTTTATATACGATTTTCAATGGTAGAATATTTAAGATATGTATGAATAGTAATTTTTGTAACGCTATAGTGAAATCAATAACAGAAAACATCGTATAATTTATCCATTAGAAAATATTAGTTTTTCTTTGTATATAATACAAGGTGTGTCGTTCAATAGGGCTTGACCTATATCAACAAAATATAAAGTTTTACAATCATTTTGTCAAAAATCATATTCCACATTATTATGAAATATCGACAGAATACCGTTGTTTTTTTCTGAATATTAATAAATAAACAAAACAAAAAATACGTTAAAAAAGTTCAACGAATTTGTATTTAATATAGCATTTGAACTGTAAAGTTGAGTTGGGTTTTTCCAATTTCGAATCAAACTTACCCAATTACTCATAATAAAACCAATATAGAAATAAAGATGTGATTGTTGTTTTAGAAAAAAAATCATCAAATTTTTTTTTCTTAAAACATATTTCTGGTCCACTGGAACGTCTTGTATAAATGAAATAAATTGAGAATTGTTGGTGGTAAGTCATTGATAAGTCGAAAAATATTTCAAATTTACCTAACAGAATATGTTTAAATTAAATATTAATCAGATAAAAACAAAAATGAAATAATTATAAACATAACATAAATAATTTACGAAATATTAAAATATTTAGAAATTAATATTATTTTTCTTTTCGAACTTTTATAAATAACACAATAAATTTCATTTCGTTTATTATCGTTATCATCATTTCAGTTTAATATCGGATATTGAAATAAATAAATAATCAACTTTTCCTATTTATATATCAATAGCTTGGAGGTATTTCTTGTTATCCAGGCAGAAAATTTCGTATTTGAATTTAGTAAAATTCAATAGAAACAAACTTACAGTTGACGGAACAATTTAATTAATTTCCAGGAAATAGATAACAATGGCATATTAGGATCAAATTCGATGTCTTAATTAACAACAAATGTTTAATCGAATAAAAAATCTAATACGACAAGATATTATGTTTGTTAAATGAAAATCAATTAATATTTTTTATTATTTATTCAAACATTTTTGATTAGGAAAAACAAAAAACAATTTATGTGTGTATCTTGAATCATAAGTTATTTATCATAACTGACAGTTTGATGCCATTAAAATATTTTCTTTCGTTACAGTTGAAAATTACAGCACCAACTTGAAGATTATTTTCAATTCAACATAATAGTCTCAACTTTCATTAATCATTCCATTCAATAGATTTATTATTGAAAATTTCGTTTCAATATCTAGATTTACTATACAATATGTTTTTAAAATACTAATTTATCACCATTGAAAATAAACTTGTATTATTTCAAATGCTATACACTATACAGGCTGTCACACTACTAGAGTAATAGATTATTCCAACTCAATCGTACACTGTCGCTCACATCGACAGAATTTGTGAGGTACATCTGAACGCCCAGTCGCTGCATTGGTATTAATAAATCAATAACTCTTCCACAGAAAAAAATTTTAGTGACGCGTTTATTTTAGCCATTTGTTCACTTAAATCAATTTGCAATACTCAAAGTAATATTATTAATTATTCATTATATCTATAGCTACAAATTCTGCCGATGTAAGAAACGATGTACAATTGAGTTGAAATTAATTTTTAATGTAATTGAAAATTGAATATTCGAGATTTTGAATAAATATGGAATACTTATATAGTTTTGATAATACAACAATAAAGGCGTGTCTTTTTTTATAAAGAGTTTGTCTGACAATAAGCAATTTGAATTATGATTACTTTTAGAAATTCATCCATGTCTTCTACAGCATTCGGAAACCATATGGTTGTATTTATTCTATAATGGATTTTCTCAACGTAGGAACTGCTAAAGTGCATTTTCCATTTCCTCAATTACCGAAAGACCGCACAGAACGTTTTTACAACGTCCGTTTTACCATTGAAGTGAAATAGCAATATGCAAAAAAGGGACAAACGACAAAACTAACGATACTTTAACCGTAATAAAAATAAATGACTCTATCTCGTTTGCACTTATGGGCTGACGAGGAGTGACGTAGTGAGACAGACTGTATATTAATTTTAAATTTATTTCAATCAATCAATTTTCTATTAACCGAAAAACTGTTTTTAAATAATACTAATATCCAATCAATTATAATAATCTATTTGTTGACTCGATTATTGTTGTTATATTGTTTGGATAATCGATATTTTGCTATTATTATACCATTTGTATTGTAAAAATATTCTAATTGCAATCATATTCTTGTGAATAATCTTTGAAATTCGTGTCGCACAACCGTTATGTAAATTTTTTTTTTAATATCTAAAGAAATATTAATGGATTTTTCCAATGAAATATGACAAAAGCTCACCTCATTGGAGGGTTGAACTTTAAATTTTATTATTCATTCTATACATTTGCATTGTCGACTCAATTTTATAATGAATGGTAAATTTTCATACTTCATTGATTTATAAATATTTGCTCAAATTTTAATACTTTCAACATTTAATTGAGTTTTTCATTTTCGATTAAAATGGGAAACTTTGGGGTTAATTTAGTACAAGAGGGATTTTTTGTTTTTATAAATGTTTCGTTGAAAATAGAGTAAGATTATTTTCAACAGTTGTTGTATTTATTAAACTTCTCTTACCTCTGACTGTTTTTTTTTGCAGCTATATGTTGTAGATTTTTCACGTAAAATATTTATTTTTCTCTAGATTTTTCTGAAAATTAGAAGGGTGAGAATTGATAAAAAAATAAATAAATAAAACAAATATCAATTGTTGTGAGAATTTTATTTTCTATTTTATATCACCTATAAGTTTTAAACATATAATTTATAGATATCAACATGGAATGTTACAATATGGTGAATTTCATACTAGAAATGTGATTATTTATTATTACTAATATTGTTAATCGAAATTTATGCTTTATTGCTTAAACAGCGAGATATTTTAGAATTGCTTTGTAATCAATTTGCTAACATCGAAAAGTGCTAATTTTTGTGGAAACTAAAATCAATTCAACTAACAGCAACAGATTAAATTATCTAGAATAATGACAACAATTCAAAGGGTTTTTTCCTCTTAATTTTAAAATAATCACACTACTTAACAATAAATAATAATAATAACAAATGCAGCCCCAAATTATCGTTTTGTTTTTTGTTTTGTTTTCAAATTGGAATTAATTAAATTAAGAGTAGATTAATTGACTTTTGGGGCGAAAAACTTTCAATAATTAGCTCGAATTATGAGCATCTTCTGCTTTATCTCCAAATTTGTTTTAAGAAAAACTTATTTATAACCATTATAAAAATACAAATATAATAAAAAATCTGTATAAATGTTATTCAAATAAAATTTTTGGTCCTGAGAATCGTATTATTGTTTTCAATAAAAAGAAATTCTTTTTTATTAATTTTTTTTTTCCAATAAAAGTCAAAATAAGTGCTGTGGAATTTTAGTAAATTCCAAGAATTCCAATCAATTAATTATTATTACAAATGCCATCAATTGGCCGCAATATCAATTAATTAACTATCGACCGATTGTTATCATAACTGATTTGTTATTGATAATGGATTATAATTGAATTGTCATCAATAGTTTGACGAATTTCGTTGTTCAAATCAACACCAATATTTCAATATTGGAATTCTCGAAATTATTAATTATATCGTTTAGATCGTAAATTTTAATTAATATCTATATAATATTTGAAGAACATTTAATTGGAAATACGTCTATAATATGGAATGATTGCTTGTATTTTTCTTTTTCTTTTTTTTTTTTGAGAATTTTAATCAGCACTAATCGACATGATTTTAAGGTACAATTCTTATAAGCAAACAATCTCGATTTGATCGATTATAACTTTTTAATAAAATCAAATCGACCGATTCGAAATCGATTGAATATAATTTGATTCTTAATTCTAATAGATGATAGATTAAATTCTATTATTGTATAAAATAATATTTTAGAAATTCTAAAAATTTGAAACAGTCATAAGTCATAAGGAAAGCACTTAAGTCGAATAAGATTATCATTTGCATTTAGTACTTTTTTTTTTTTTAATTAATTTAATTTAAAAAGAAAATAACATTTTTTTTTGGAAGTTCTACTTCACAACAACCATTGAGGAAAGGTTCATAACATTCATTATTATTTGTTTTTATTATTATTATATCGATTTAAATAATTTTTATTATAAGAGAGTTGGAAAAGGGATTTTCCAGTTACGTTCCATCTAATCGGCCTTCGTCATCTGATGAATCCAAATGCGACTCAGCCAAGGACGATTGTTTAGATAAGGACTAACAGAAAAAATTTGGTATCTCACGACTATCATTATTATTATTAATTATTAATTTTACCTGATGGAGTCGACGTCTTGGTGGTGAACGTTTATTCCACAATGCTTCCAATTGATCGAAATGCTGCGATTGTGCTAATGACGCCTGTTTTTGTCCCAAACCACTCTATTATCAAACAAGTTTTGATTAAATTTCATTAGAAAATAAAAATCAATTTAATAATTCAATTACAACCTGATTATCTTGTATTTGTGGTATTTTCGATATTTCTTCCATACTAGCCGATACGGAGAAACGTCGTTTAAAACGTTCATCAACAGCTGGTATAACTAAATTCGATGTTAAATGGGCATATTTTTTTTGCCATGTATAAGTATCTAATGATACTTCTTTTTTCAATAAACGTTTCATTTGTCGTTTTGGTGCCGGTTTTGGATCTAAAATTTTTCCAATTTTCTTCTCAAAAAACTATCTATATAGCTTGTCTCATTTTAAAAGTACTACCATCATATACCGTGCGTTTACGTAGAATATAATGTGGTCCTTTTGAAATGAGACAAATTCAATAGAACTTACTTTCAATGATATCTTTATCTGGTGCGCAATATGTTGGTAATTTAACATATTTAGCTGGTGTATTATGCAAGCATATAATCGGCATAAAATGGCTATCTTTTAATAAAACAGCAATACGTGAAAAATCAGATACTGGCTCAATACCAATAATCGGATAATGTAATTGTAATGTAGTTAATTGTAAACCACGTTTTGTATCCCAGATAATAATATTTTTATCATCAGATCCTAAATTATCAGTAATAATCAATATTAATATAAATTAGAGTAGGTATACAATTGAAATTATATTTGTTTTATAGTCGGATCAATTAATCTTCGTATTTACGTCATTTTTAGTTACACTCAGTTACGACAAAAGTTCAACATATACTACTGTAGTGTTACTATTTCAAACTTTTGTCGTAACTTAGTACAACTGAATATGACGTAAATGCAAAAATTTGTTGATATTTATAATTTGACAAACCTGATACAGCAATTGTCCCATCACCTGATAATTTAACACAAGTTACATAACTAAGATGTGCTGATAATGTAAATAGATCTGTTCCTGTATTTATATCCCATACAATTAAGTTATTATCACATGAACCTGAGATAACTTGACTCTTATCAGATACAGAAACAGCAACACATGTAACAGCATCTGTATGACCTATCAATACCTGAAATAATTGAAATGTTCGTTTTTTATGTCTTCATAATGCTTGTTATATAATAATACCTGAGATAATTTACCGCCTATTACTTGCCATACTTTTAATGACATATCCCTTGATCCGGTTATAATATGTTGTGAATCAATTGTTAATACGAAACACGTTATTTCTTCAGAATGATTGACATTATATTTTTCATCGTCTTTAATTAATGACCAAATTTTCAATATTGTATCACCATTTGTTGCTATCTATAATTAATATAATCCTTATTCTACTCATTTAATTATTATTATTATTATTGAGAAATACCGCATATTTCATATTGTTCGTGACACGAACACATTTACTTGGTCCCGGATATGTTTGTAATAAATTCCCATTATCAGCTAACCAAATGCATAAAGTGTCGTTTCGATCACTAGAGATTATCCGTGTTGAGTCCATCATAACGTATACGGCAGAAACAGCAGATTGATGACCCTTTTATTTATTTATAATTATTAGAAAAATAATATTTCATATAGTCAATTCCCGATTTAACGGACATCGAATTGCACGATACTATAGATAGTAATAGATTACGAATTGGTTTGGATAAATTTTATGTCCACTGAATTACAACTAGATACATGTTAGATTTGAAGTTAAATCGAAAATTAACTGCCTATACAGGATGTTGTTTTTACTATGATTTAACCGCAATAAATATAGTAAAGCCAATTCAAACCTCAAACGAAATCATATAATTGAAATGAGGATAGAGAAAACTCTCTTGAATTCGAAGATATAAGATTAGAATTGAAATCGTTTATCTGTTATTTTATGTTTACCAAGATAGCAATAATGTTAAATCACAATTAGGATAAAACAGCCTGTATATATGGTAAATTTATTGTTTATTTATGAACTTACTGTAAATGTTGAAACTAATGTACCCAATGTTAGTCCCCATACTTTAACTGTTTTATCTTCAGAGCCTGAAGCTACAAATAAACCATTCGCAGCAAAACTAACTGATGTTATAACACCACTATGTCCTTTTAATGTAAATAATAATTCTTGACTATTTAATTGCCAAACATTGACAATATGATCTAAACTACCAGTTACTGATAATTGACCATCTCTAGATATATCTAAGCATGTCAAAAATCCCGTATGTAAAATTAAATGATGTTGCGATTTTTTTTTCATTTTAAATGTATTCTTGATTGTATCATCACTACGGAATGGATAAAAAATTACTTTATTACCGCCTAAAACAAAGAAACCGAAAAAAAAAACACAACCCAATTTAGGAAAATTACACAAAATATAATATGAATAATCAACCTGCTGTTAATAAAAAATCATCTTTGTCTGTAACACGTACAGTTGTAATTTCACCATTTTGGCCGGTTAAACATTTAATTAATTTGGCACTATGAATATCGTAAATGTAAACTTTACCATCACTACCACCAATAACAGCTCGACAACTGTCTTGTGTTAAACAAATTGATTTTACCTAAAATTCAATATTGATATTATAAAATTGTAGTGGACTATAATAGAGAAATACAGTAGACTCCCATATAATATGCGATTAATACGTGACATGCTAGATTTAGTCGCGTTATAGATAATATGACAGCATTTAATCTACAAAAAAGGAAGACATGAAAAAATTCGGTAAAAAAAATAATAAAATGGGTTGACAGTATATATCAACGACACGGTTACAATGGCGACAACGTCATTTTGAAAATATTATAGTGATGGATTGATTGATAGTTTAGGGGAAATCTCCAATTATTCAAAACGCAAAATTTTTTGAACATCCTCCGCTAGCAATATTCACGTAACTTTGAGTAAAGGGTACTAGGAGTATTTATTGTTAAATAAAAGAATATAATTACATCAGATAAATTATCTTTTCTTTTGAGATTTCAATCAAATTTATCAGAAATAAAGCCTCGCGTTATATGGGAATCTAAAAATTGCCCTTATTTATCCAGCTTGAGATATAATTATAGACCTTTGTTTTATGATCAAGATTGTGTAGTTCAGTTCCAGTAGCTAATGTCCTCAAATATAAATTATTATCTTTGCAGCAAGCTAATAAAAATACAGAATCAGCTGATACTTCGATCATTTGTATTGGTGATTGTAATGTTATTGTATTTAATAATTTAAAATTTTCTAATGACCATAAACAAACACGTCCATCTTGACTACCAGATACTAATATATCACCAGATGATGTTACTTTAACTGATGTTATTGGTCCACGATGATGATCAATTTTAATAACAACATGACCATCAGCTAATGATGTTATTATAATACTACTATCTTCACCACCACTTATTATGACTGAATTATTAAGTGCACCAGTTATACATAATACTGGTGCAATATGTTCATGAATTTTAAGTTTAATTTTAAACGATTTCAAATCCCAAACTATTATACTCAAATCCTCTGATCCAGTGAATAGATATTGCGAATATTTCGTTACAGCCATACATATTATACGTCCCGTATGACCTATAAAATAATCAGATAGTGCCATCTCATTTTAATTAATTAATTATTTAATTGATTCAATAGCCACATAAAAACTAACAAAATCAATGTGATCAAATGAAATTCCGTAATTATTGATCATTGTTTCGCATGTTGGAAATTATATTGTCAACGACATTGTTACAAGCTTTGAAAGCTTTAGTGCAATTTTGCTGCAATTTCACAAATAATCATTGTATGCCGTGTCAATATACAGGACGTTCATTTGTCGAACCTTGTTTGATTATAATGGCAATAAATAAAAATTAATCTCGCCAAATGTTGTTGGAATTTTGAAAAAAAGTCTTTATAATAAGTAACTCGTCGAGAGATGGGCGGTTGGAAAAATGGACATGATGTATGAACTGGATTAGAATAAAATTTACAATCCATTACTTGATTGTTTCAAGAAACTAATTATTTTAATGTATGGTTTTAATTCAGTTTCATTTTTTATTTCTCATTAGTTAACGGCCAATATAAGTGTAGGTTGTTATGAAAAACTACCAATAATTGGTGGTGTAATTTAAACTTACGTAACGCTAATGTTTGGGAAAACTATGTATAGCCTGTAGGTATGTTATTTATTATTTTTTCGCTGCCTTCTTGATATGTAAATATCTATATAGTATATAAAAATTTATAATTAAGGTACATATACCTTTAAAGGTATGCACTAATTGATTGCTCATTATGTGCCATAGTTGTGGTTCGCAATCAACAACACAAATTACATGTTGTCCATTAGGCGTTGATTCAATGAGTCTAACATTCGGTATATTCATTATACGTGATTGTTGTGGAAGTGGAGGCTTTAACCAGTCAGTTAATGGGACAACTAATGGTAAAGTAAAACCATCACACCATGCCATTGCTGATATTACTAATGTACTCATAATACCACCACCTCTTTCAATAACTGGTCGCAACCAAGATATTAACTAAATAAATATAATAAATACTAAATTATTGAAAAGAAAAAACCAAACTGAAAATTTCTATAATAATTTTTTCTATTAAATTTATACCTGTGTACCTAACTGATACGTATCTCTAGTTAAAACATCTGTTGATTTTCTAATCGAATAGTAGACTAACTCAATTTCACGATCTAAAAGATAACATCGAACATGTTCGAGTAAACATCGTACATAACTAACCGAAAATGTTTGCAACTGGAAAGAAAATTTATTTATTTATTTTCTCTAATTATCAATTCAATTCTAATAAAACTTACAGCAGCTAATAAAAAATCATAATTACACATACATAATGTTTTTAATTTGATAACATCACCGGCTAATAATAAATGTAACCATGCCTCTTCAATATGACGTTGACTATAAGTAACATCTTTATAAGTAGTCGATTGGAATGGTGTTTCTTTAATATCAGATAATAACGGTGCTAAAATAAACTATCATTATAGTTGAATATAAATTTTAATTATTAATTTTATTTAACCTGGTTCACCTTCTTCATCTTCATCATCATCACAACTTTCGTCACGACAAAATTCGTTGAAAAATAAATTCTCTATATCTAAATGAGTATTACGTATAATCTCTTGATTGATCAAATAACGTTTATTAACAATTTCTTTAATAATATGATGATTCCATTCTATCAATATTTTGCCACTCATCAATTTATCGCGAATTAAATCACCTTAAAATTTTCGATCATTTATTAACTATATTTTCGATCAATAATATCCCATTTGAACTATTATCGATTGTTAAATGGAATATTTTTATATTATTTAATTACCAAATTTCCGTCTAATAGAACAGAATGTTGAAAAATTAAAATTGCCATCCTCAATACGTATCGGTTGTTCATCATTATTTATCGGCATTAATATTTCTAAATATTCAGTTTCAGTCAAACCATATTCGGAACATGTTATTAAAGAAGATAGTTTCGATACTGATATTTTATTAAATTTAATTTCAATTTCATCAAATTTATTATTAATAAAATCTATAAATTCAAATTCAAATTCAATTATTCACAGAAATTTCTATTATTTATAATTTTACCTAAAAAACCTTCCGATGATGGTAATTCTATATATGAATTTGAATTATTGAAACGTTCTTTTTGTACTTGAGTTAAACGTAAATTTTCTAATTCAATTGCTGTTGTGCAGATAATATGAACCTTTTTTTAATAC
Source organism: Zonitis immaculata (assembly GCA_037414775.1). Taxonomy (NCBI): domain Eukaryota; kingdom Metazoa; phylum Arthropoda; class Insecta; order Coleoptera; family Meloidae; genus Zonitis; species Zonitis immaculata. The sequence goes on from JAZBGX010000011.1 coordinate 85,056, forward strand.
AGAAAAAAAATCATTATACAGATCTCAATTCGATTTTTCTAGATCTTAAATTGCACTATTAAATATTTGATTTAAAAACATTGTAAATATATTCGTTGTATTTCAATTTTCTGGAAATTCTTATACCGGCTGTCTCGCAAGTGCTGAATTTAATTTAAAATTTGGATAAGAAACGAGATTTACGAATCGTTAATTATAGAAAATTACGAATCGAGCTTTAGCTTGAATCGCACGTCAACCTATTCTAATCTATTCGTCAAAGCTCGATTTTGATGGATCATTTTCTTTAATTAACAACTAATAATTGATTGTGCATCAAATGAAAAAACGTTAGAGAACTCTTTGTCATGGAATTTCATCACTTTTTATTTATTTTTGTCAAGAGATGGGACATCCTATATGAAAAATTTATCAATAATTTCACTAAAATGACGTAACTCGATTGTGGATTACGAAAGACTTTCATTATTTTAAAAATGTATATAAAACTATCCATTAAATTTAATAAATAATGATTAAATTGGAGATTTATTTTGATTTTTTACCTTTTTTGGTAACGTAATCGGTATCCAACTTAAAGCACCAATAACATCTGTATCTAATGGATTTAAACGATGTAAATCATCAATAAATATAACTAATATTTGATTAATATCTTCAAAATTTCTTAATAACGTTTGAAACCAATTGTTGATATAAAGTGGATCAAATGAGGCATCTTTTGGTAAGAAACCTTCTGGTAATTTAAGTGCTATACAAATTTGTTGACATATAACTCTCAATAATTCTAAATTATATGACGATCGTGGTGTTGTACCAATAAAACGGGCAATACGTAATGTACGTGTTGGGAACCAATTATCAAAATTTCTATAAATTGTTTGTAATAACGATGTCTTACCAGAACCATTATTACCATATATTAATATCGGATTATGTCTGATATCATTCGTATTTTGTACTATTTGACGTATTTTTTCAACAATATCATTAGTTGTATAATCTATTTTAATATCTTCATAACAAATAGACAAATGTGTTATGTTCTCTTGGAAATTTTCCTAAAAGATAAAACATATTTTTTTTTAAAAAAAAAGAATAAAAATCGATTTCCATCAGCAAAAATTGATCCAAGTAGAGAAAATAAACAAGTCGTCATTAAAGCCCAATTGGTTAACGAGAACTTTGATGATTGATCACTTTTAAAATGCTTTCAACGACATATAGACGAGGGAGAATGTTCTTTTTGTTGTTTGCGATTTGCGATAGCTTTGACAAATTACTTACTTCGACAATTTTTTTCTTTGACTTCAATTCCGGCTCATCATCTAAACATTTCCTAATTAAACCTCTTAATTTATTCGAGACAATATTTTTAAATTCGCTCAGATATGCTTCGTGCTTTGAATGAATTCCATCCGGTTTCGAAGGCACTCTACAATAATTCAATTTCAGTATTTATATGTGGATTTTCAATTAAATTTACTTTAAATAAACACTATTTTCTTCTGGTATTAGTAATTTTATATTCGATTGGAACGATTTAATTTGATCGTCGCAATATTTATTTAGATTCGGATTATCAAGATACTCCTAGAATATCTCGATATTAATCTTAAATTCAAATAATAATAATTATTAATAATAAAACCTGATGGATATTATCAATATCTTCAGGCGCAATATCCAAATCTCTGATAATGCTTAGAACACGATATGCTGTACCCGGTGCTAAACCTACAAATATCCATCTTATTATTATTTATTTATTGTAAAATAATCGAACCTAGAGCGAAATTGAATTGCTGTTCAACAACAGACTTTATATATTTATGAATTTTTTTCTTTTCAACATCATTCATATTCAACATACATTCGTAAATAATACCAATAATTTCATTTGTTGCACATTTCAATTCTTCTATTGTTGTTGATCTGAATAAATCGAAAATTGACAATTTATACAAAAATTAATTAGACTTGTTTAATATAAATAATAGAAACCTGCAATTTTTGAAAATGACTTCATTACCATCTCTATAATACCATTTTTCGAAAATATCACAATTTAATTTCAATTCACCAATTTTATCTAGTAAAATTTCATAATGTTCTAATTGAATCCGTGAAGGAACTATAAATTGCCCGTATTTATTCCCCACCAAACTCTATCAAATTTATTTATGTTAGAAATTAATATTTCTATATTTAATATTTATGTATATACCATAAAGAAACATCCTCTAGATAATTTATGGCACATTCGTATCTCATGTAAATGATCCTCAAATATATTTGGATCATAACAATCATTATCTTCAGCCCCAAAATGCATATCAATAAGTTCGACCTTGTTCAAAAAAAAAATAAAAAATCTCGTTATTAGTATAACTTTTGTTATTCTTTTCTCAGAAATTACCTCAATTTTTTCATCTTCGAATATTGCATTAAGTTCTGGTCCGATAGTTTCGAGTAAAATTTTTCGTTCATTACGAAAATCTATAAAGCGAAAAAAACAATTATTTTCTAATATTCCTTCTACTTGATATATCAAAACAATTTGATATGAGTTGCCAAAATATAACATTCCCTCTTAAAATATTACAAACAATAATTCAATTATGTTGTTTTTTTATAGCGAACAAAATTTTTATTTATGCTAAAATTTATATCGGTATAATATTGCCATATACTTATACATATATTTTTCATGTAATAAGAACGAATTTCAAGAAAAAACCGACCCCGGAAAACGGTTGATTATATATAGACGGAAAAAAAATCGACACAGGTTTTGATTAAAAATAATATTATGAAAATTTTATGGAAAATATTCAACAAGTGTTTGTAATTGATTGAATACAAAATTCTAATTCTAGCGAGAAAAAAAAATTATTTTAGACTTACCTGTTTTTGAACTGGCGATGAAAATTTTAATGAATTTGGCTGCTGGCCATTTGGACGTCTTATGTCCCTGAAGAATCTCCAGAATAGTTTCATCGTTATTCTTCATTTTTTTTTTCTTCTATTATTGACAACTTATTCCGAAGCACACTTAATTTAACGTTTCGCGTTTTTTTTTATATATTCTTAAATTATTGTTAGAATAACTTTCAAAAACATTTAATCGATTGTCAGTTGTTATTTAAATACATTAAAAAAAAACAATCCTCAATTTGACATACTGATCCTAGAACAAATTGTACGAAATTCAAATTCAATCCCAACCAAACGGTTTTGAACAAAAACGCACAAACCACTTCTAACAAATTTGCATTTGAATGGAAACTTTACCAGTTTTGATTTTTAATTGAGAAAACAGCAAATTTTATGTTGTTAACGCGCTATTTTCCGTTAAAATCGTCGGAAATTTTATTATACTTTAATATTAATTTCTAGTATTATTATTTTTGTAATATGATCAAAAACCGACAATATTGTAAACATTCTTCCATTTTATTTGTTTTTGTTCCATTGAAAACAACAATTTATCTCGAATATCCATCGTTAATTTCCTGAGCTTCTCAACGATCCTTCATTTATATAAAATATATTTGCCATTCAATGTATTTTTCTATTGTAATATTAGCAATTATTCCGAGATTATGTGCATGATTTGTTCATTTACAGTATTTTCAACGAGATACAATTTTAATCTTCTTTAATCGCAATAACAGTAAAAAAAATTTAACTAAACAGACAATTTACGTTAATTAAAATTTCATTGTATATTTTGAGTTGATTAAATTAATTATATGGTAAATTAAAACAATAAAAGTAGAACTAATTTGTATCGGACTATCAATAAATATAATACAGTTGACAACAATTGATAAATTGTTATAATCGGAACAAAAAAAAAAATGAAGCAATCAGTTTTATTGATCCGAAAACATTTATAAATGAATTACTTTGACATTGTTTCGAGCCTGCTGAATTGCTAATAACCTTTTAGCTGATTTCCTTTATCCTGTGAGAATATCAAGACTATATCTACGTTAAGTTCTTATTATCCGATTCACAGTGATATAAATATTCAACTATTTTTATATTGGCTATTGAAATATAAGATACAATATTTAATTGAGGACAAAACGAGATGGAAGAAAAAAAAAATTGCTAAACAATTCAATTAAATAGCAATCTATATATTGAAGAATAAATTGAACAAACGTGAAAACCGTTTTTTATATAATGGAATGGAGGAAAATTTGATTCTAATGAATTTGATAGGAATATTGTAATATATATATATATCTATATGTATATTTCTACCTTGAAAGTTATGTAAATTTATCATAAGCATTCCAAAAAAAATATATAGGCATGAAATAGAGAAAATAAACAACTTTTCTCATCTATTTTAAATAAATAGTTCAAATTACAAATTCTACTTTATAATATTCAGAATATTCAGTCATTCTCCGCAATTATTTATAAATAAAACAAATTTTAATCAATAAGAAATTTTCAGTGGAACTATTTTTATATAACGAGTAGCTTAATGTTATTTAAGATGATACTTTTGTTTGATAATCCTCCTTTATTTATATACAGAGACAAGTTCATCCCGATTTACGTAAAAGCAAACTAATGTTACGAGTTTATTTAATATAAATTAATTTCAACATTAACAACGGCTATTTCAATCAACAATTATTAGAAATATAACTAATAATAATAGTAATATTGTCTCAAATTTGTAATATATATATATGTGTGGTTAAGCCAAATTACTGTATTATAATTATATTAGAAAATATGAAATGTTTATAGCATCTCCAATGTGTTTATAATTTTAATTATTCGTTACGTAAATATTAATCTTGGTTACCGCAAATAGTTATTATTTGATTAAAATAAACTGGAACAAACGAAATATTTCGATAGAACAAGCCAAATCAAAAAAAATATATATGTATATATATTTCGTTGCATGCAATTTTTGGTGGATGCGCCGGGTGAATATTTCATTATAATTTGACCAAATATTTGGATAACCCTCTAACACAAAAAAAAACAATCTCTATTTTTCTTTTTTTTTCCAAATGGTTATATTAAATTTTTAGTGGTTTATAAAAAAGCGGAAAATTGAATCGTCGCATATGAAATATTTTTAATCAAATAATAGAATTGGATTTGTTAAAAATGTGTTTTAGGTTGTTTATTTTTTTTTATTTGGATTTTTGAGAATAAATTTTGTTTGCATAACATATAGTATGGTATAATTATATTTGTTCAACTATTTGGGAGATGTATGTACGTGAGTAATTATATTGACGGCATATTATATTTTATTATGTACATTGATTATTTTCAAAATATAAAATTTTAATTCAATTGGCAAGGTAATCAATGATATTTTATAGCATTAAGATAATCTTTGATGTGAATCATATACCGTTCATCAAATTTAATACGATTTTGATTTGATTTCACACATAATTTATTTACAACAAGAATTTTTGTTTAGAAAATCTTGCAAATATTTCCAAATATTGAATTTATTATCAATCAAGTGATTCAATTTTTATTTGTACATAGAATTTACTTTCAAATAAACTGAATTTTTTTATAAAAGTATTTGTGAATTCACGGAAATATTCGAATAAACTTTTTGCACTTTCAAAAAACTTTTCACATATCGCGAAATATTATTTAGTTATATAGATATAGTTAATTTCCTTTTAGGAAATAAGATTGCGAACATTCGACTTATATATATGTATATATATAATAACTTTGATGTTTAGATCTATATATGTATATCTTACCTTCAATGAAAAACGATTTGACGTTAACGGGAAAATTTCAACATCAGCCCCCTATAATGTTACTCGTGCCACTGACGACGACGGCGTCGGTTATTGCTGATGACGCTGGCCGGGTGTTGAAGACGCCGGACGGCGCACATTGATTTACGCAAGCGCCACAGGTCATCCCATTTACCTATCGATACACACCTTAAACATTGGCCTTTAGGGCGCCTACCTTTATTGGGAAAGTGCAATTTTCCGAAAGCTCTCGCATCAATTCAAATTCCATCAAAACATCATATTATTCCGATTTTATTAAATCGACAACTTGACAAATTTTCTGAGAATATTTATAGAATTAACTATATGTATAAATCGAATTTTATTGCTCGATAAATTCGATTTTTCTTATAGTTGTTACATGCATACTTAAAACTTACATCAAAATCCCACAAAATCCTCAAACTCAATATCCAAAAATAAAGACTTGAAGGGATTTATCCTGAAGGATAAAATATATAAAAATAAAAGAAAACTAAATTGTCCAATTCAATTTCATACCGATATTCTCAACAAATATTTGCGGAATTTCCGGGGGAAAAAAACCAATCAAAGGGATTATATTTATTTTCCTTTTTTTGTTTTTGTTTGGAACGAACTAAAAATAATTAAATTGATCGAAAGAACCCTCTAATTTAGAATAATAGTAATACGTATCCCTCAGGAATTCTATTACTATCATGTGAATATTAAACCCTGAATTATTACTATCAAGACTCATTTATACTGAAATTGTAATTAATTAATTATTACCACTAATTAGAAATGATTAAATTTGAAGAGAAATGAATTTGAAATTTGGCGCACTTTTCGTGAAAAGTCTTGTAGATGGCAGCACTTTCTTTCGAATGTAGTTTGTTTCTGAGAAGTTTCCTGTAAGTTTATAGAAAAAAAATTATATTTACTGTGAAGATACAATAAAAAAAATAATGTATATTATTTGAAAATCGTTGTACTCATAAAAATTGGTAATTATAATTCAATTTAAATAATTACAATATAAATAAGAAATGTATGTTTTGAGGTTAGGTTGTATACGTAAATAATTACAACTAGAGGATAATTTTGTATGTAATTGAATTTTTAAAGAAAAAAAATGAGTCATTTACGAAAAACTGTTTTGGGTCGTAATATAAAACGTTTCGGGTACGTAAAATTAATAATAAAATTAATCAATTTTTAACTAACTATTGTTTAAGTTACAGTTATACACAACAAAATTATACGCCAGTACATTGGTCACAATATTTCGATATACAAGATACAATTAATATAAATGATTCTACGTTTAATTATTATAAAAAAGGCAATTCTGGACCTTATATTTTATGTTTACATGGCGGTGGTTATTCGGGCTTAACTTGGGCATTACTTGCTGTATTATAAATGATCATATATAATTCATTTTTTATTATTTTTAACTTTTTAGGCTGAAATAACAGCCCTAATTGATTGTCAATTATATGCAATTGATCTTAGAGGACATGGTAATACTAAAACAAATGATGATAATGATTTATCTTTGGATACATTAGCAAAGTAGTTTATAATTATTATTGTTGAAATATTAAATTAATATTAATTATTTTAAGTGATGTTTGTGCTATTGTTGATGTGTTATTTGGTGATTCTTCTCCTGTGATAATTGTGGGTCATAGTATGGGAGGTGCTATAGCTGTTCAAGCATCGTATTTAATAAAAACAACAGTATGTTTATGTGTTATCGATATAGTTGAAGGTACTGCATTAGATGCATTATCGTCTATGCAAAGTATATTGAGAGGAAGACCAACAAATTTTAAGTCAATTCAACATGCAATCCAGTGGTGGTGAGTTTTATATTTTTCCTCCATCATACTTTGCAATATTTCTAACATTTCAAATTTATTCAGTTATAAAGGTGGTCAAACTCTCAATGTCGAAGCAGCGAAAGTATCAATGCCTGGTCAAATAATAAAGTGAGCTTTTTTTTATAAAACAACATTAAACAATATTTAATCAAATTTTTTAAGCATGAAAACCGGAATTTTGGCATCCAATGAAATAAATCAAGGTAATATTGAAAATACATCCGATAATATATGCGAATTTCGTAAACCATTACCACCATTACCATTACCATCGACAATTGTTGAAGAAATTGAAAATGATCGAAAAAATGATTTCGATAAACCACCATTACCAAAAACATCACGTACAGTACAAATGATAAATGATGAAGCTAAATATACATGGCGTATTGATCTAAGTAAAACTGAATGTTTTTGGCCTGGATGGTTTAAAGGTTTATCACGTAAATTTCTCGATATACAAATACCAAAATTATTAATGTTGGCTAATATACATGGCTTAGATACAACATTAACGGTTGGACAGATGCAAGGTAATTATTATTGATAATAATATTAATGATAATAATTGACTAAATTGTGTTTAATTTAGGAAAGTTCCATTTACAAGTTTTATCAAGATCTGGACATGCCATTCATGAAGACCAACCTCATAATGTGGCCGAAATATTGAGTGGTTATTTAGTCAAACAAAAACTAGCTACAGGTAGATGTCCGATAACTTATCCAATGCCTGGATGTTAAATTATGGTTGAATTCTGTTAAATAATTTTGTTACATTGAATGGAAAATTTTCCAACAAATTATTATATGTAAATAAAAATTGGCGGTATTCAAATATGTACTTAATTAAATGTAATTGTAGAGTTGAATTGTTTTAATTGGAAATGTGATTTTCATTGAGAATAAAAAAACAATATACCAAATTATTCACCATCTCCATATATCTTCATCTATTAGAAAATACTTACAATTAAAGTTCATATTACTAGTTGTCTGATAGATGTCGCTAACTCATCTTTACAAAGGGGAATAAAATTGCAACTCCCATAATAGTAAAATATATTTTTCCAGAATGTCTACACAAAAAAATAATTTCAAATACAAATGAATCAATGGTTTTAGAATAACATAAAACAGAGACAATCACAATGAAA